>BPLR01021473.1:0-93889 GCA_021605095.1 Caerostris extrusa
TAGATAATAAACTGATATATTATATTTAGAACATATTATCGTTAATAAATTTAAGATAAAATCAATCAGTTTGAAGAGAATACACCATGAACAAGCATGATAAACACCGCGATCCTTGGAGACGACGGAAAATTTCCCACCATTGATGCTCCTCTTCGAAGGCGAAAGAGGCTATTAAAACAAATATTTAATGTTCTGAACATCCCTTCTCAAGGAACTTCAGACCCAACAAGCTTATTAAATGATCAATCACGCAACGTTTCAGTAATCATGGTTTCCCCTAACATGGCAGTGAAAAGGGAACTCGCTCATTTCAAGTTTTGCAAAGTCTTAACGAGGTATTTCTGAGACCGTGAAAGTTGTTTTTCCCCGTTAACGAGGAATTTTCCACCTTCAACTGACTATACCCGTAACTCGGGTATTTTTCGAAAAGTTAGAAATCATTTAAACGTTTCAAGGATGCGGCAAGGCAGTTACTTTTACAGAAAATGTAAACGTCGTTCATCGTAAAAAAGTATCGATTACCAACTATTCAAAACTTTTTAACTGACTGCACAGTAAATTGAAATTGATTTAATTGATTTATTCTACTTAAAGTTAAAGTTTGGCGACAAGTTTCAATGCGTTAAGGAATGTTAACATTATTTTAAAGTTTCCCAGTGTAGTTTTTCGTAACTAAATATATGTTAAATTCATTTAATTGCACTTGAAACCTCATTTAAATAAGCGTCCATCTTATATACCTTCAATTCAATTGTAAAATAGTATAAAAATTATGCAGGTTCATCCAGTTATATTTTCACTTACAAATTTTTTTTATGAATTATTTTATTTTTTTATGCAATATGTTTAGTAATTCTATTAATATTATAATTTTGTGAAATTATTTCGTCAAAGCAAACATAAATGTATTCCTTTTTCTTATAAGCATAACTATTAAATATTTTCACCATATTCTGTGATGTTTTTTTTATGGAGCATGAATGTACAAACCATTTGGACTAACAGACTGCTGCGAATAAAATATTTTTCTTAATTTATAGCATATATTGAACTTTTACATTTTATTACTAAAAAGCAAAGGTAATAGAAATATTATAAAGATTGCGTAGGTTATTTTGTGAGATTTCCGAGACACAGTTTGATAAACTTCAAAATTCACAAGTTGATTTTTTTCGTTTAGAACTAATTTATTTCGTAAAAAAATTCATCTATGTGGGCAATGGTGGCAAGACAATTAAAGTCAATTGATAAAGCCTCTCAATTCTATTTTGATAATCGACAACGGTTAACAAGAGCTAACAATTGTTACCGGAAAACTAGCTATAAATATTGTGAATGTTAAAAGTAATTATATTCTACAAATAGGGATTAATATATGTGAAGGATTGAGACTTTTTTTAATAAATAAAAACAGTGTTTTATTTCTAAGAACTAGTATCTTATTTTTCCATACTATTAAAAAATAAATACAAGCCCGTATGTTATGCCTGTAGAGCCTATTCCGGCTCAGTTCGTTAACAATGTAAACAACATTACCGACGCTGACATCATTCCTGATTTAAATAAAGGGCGCATAAAGGTTCCCTTAAACGTTCAAAAACTTGTTCAATTACATCATATCACATAAAGAGGCATAAAAAAGCTTCCTGCCACATCAATGTACCTATCTCTTCAGAATTCAATGTAAAAATGCATCTATGCAAAAACGGTGACAATGTAAGAGTGAAGGGGAAAGACTCGCTTAGTCAATATTGAATAATTTTCAAAGGAGAGCTACTTGGTAGGAATGTACCAAATTTCAAATGAAAAAAAGTTGTCATTGCACTCACCTTTGACATTTCATTGGTAAATATGATAAGATTGTACGATAAATAATATAAATATAAGATAAAAACACAAAATAAGAATAAAAACAATATGATTAAAATTGAATTTTAAGATATACGTTAGTACGATATTGAATGACAATATAATATTTACTGTAAACATAGCATGAAAATATATATAAAAACAGCATTAGAATATAATACAGGGAGCATTTTTATTTAAATTTATAAGCAAATTCCTAAACAAAAAAAAAAAAGAACTTATTATTGCAGTTTGTAAATACATAGATATGATGCTGAGGATACAGTTAATTCGACTAGAAAGAATGCGGGTTAGCTTATAAAAGATGAAAAGTTATTCCTAAATATAAGAAGACAATGATTAAAGAAAATACAACAATCTGAATAATCACATTCAACATAAACAAAAATATTAAGAAGATACCCAAACTACAGTATAAACAAGATTTACGAACTATTTTGATTAAGAAATAGTATTTCCCCAACGTCAAATCTTGTACTAAGATGAAAGGCAAAGAGTTGGAACTGGGAACAAGGAATCAGCAGTCGAATGTTTTTTGAAGGAGTCAGCAGTAGGATTCAGAAGTCAGTTGAAAAAACCCTAGTCCCTGATTTTATAAAAATAATTTTATCCGTCCAAAATTCTAGGAATCGATTTTTAAATTAAATGTTATGGAAAATTCAATTATATCTTTCAATAATTCATCTAGCAGCAAGATAGTTATCACTTTAGTTCAGTGTTGAGCTTTTTTTTCAGCATCGAGGCTTATAAAAAGCTATCTTCAACCAGCAATAAGAGCAGATCCTAATTAATGTTGATAAGTTATTGAGCACACTAGACCCCTCAGGGACTACATTTCCTGTGGGGGCAAACTTTTCATGATTAAACGCAGTGGCAATGCTCAGAAATTAAGAAGTAATTAGTAAATACGATAGAATTGCAAGACAAAAAATCAATTAAAAGAGAAAGTAAAAAAGTTAGAGGAGTATTTTTCAATCATTTAATATTTAAATGGGGTTCATAAGATTCGGATTTCTTGGATAGCCAGATTCTGGTGGTTGCCCAAATTATTGAAAAAATTCAGTGAGAATTTTTTTCCAATATTCTTTAAGAGATCAGAGATCGGTTTAGATTGATTTTTGAATAAATTGGTTTTGAATATCTACATTCCTCATATACCAGTTGGCATCAGTAATCTGCCTTATAGCTATATTGTAGTGTGTTTCAGGATTTTAAAATTATAATTTGCAGAATAGGACCAAACCGAGCTTGCATAGATGAAGAGTGGATGAAGCACAGAAGTGAAAATAAGAATTTCAATATTTCTACTGATACAAGAATTTCTAAAAATGAGGGAATAATGACATCTAATGTCCTATCTATATTTTTGTTTATATAATTAAAATGAAAACTTCAATTGAGATGTTTTCGAAGATAAATTCCGAGATATTTTTTTCTGTTTTCCCAAAAGAGAAGGTGGTTTTAAGGTAAAACGGCTGGTTTTTACATTTATATGTATTGCTGAAGAAAAAAAGTTTTTTTTTTTTTTATTAAAGTGAGAGGTTTCTTTTATTAATGTTTAATGCAATTTTCCATTTATCATACCAAATAAAGAGATGCTTAAGATGTTTGTTTAAAGCAAAAGCCAGAAATTTCGATTTTTTTTTTTTTTTTTTTTTTTTTTTTTTTTTTTACCATAGAAGGGCAGTATAATCTGCATAAATTGCTGTAAGAATGATGAACTTGGTAGGAATATCTGAAATGAAGAACAGTGGTGATATTTTACTTCCTTGAGATTTTCCTGATTTGATACAAGAATAATCTCTATTTATTTGGGCGGGAAAAGATCTGTTTGAAAATAGTAATGGATGAGTTCAATGATCAAAAGTGAAAACTTGGGATTTATAATTTTAGAAATGAGTCCTTCAATCCATACTCAGTAAATGCCTTTCAATATCCAGTAAAACTGCGCCAATGTATTCGTGGTTTTGAAACCCAGAAGTGATGAATTCCACAACTCAAGTTGATGGGTGGCTGATAGTTCTTTCTGAATCTCAATTGTTCTCTGCAAATGATATCGTTAGGTTCCACAAATTGATTAAGTCTATTGAGAATGATAATGCAATTTTTGCTGCGAAGAAAGGAGATAAATAAGTAGATCGATAACTGCCTGATTAGTAGGGTCTTTTTCCAGGTTTTAGAATTGGGATGGTTTCTACAGTCTACCAGGAATAAGGAAAGGTTTGAGTTCCAGAATCATATTAATGAAAAGGTTTAATTTGATGACCGTATTGTCAGAAAGCTTTTTCAATATTTTATTAGTGATGGAATCAACACCGGGATCCTTCTTGACTTTCGTGTTTTTGATGATATCTGAAAAGGAAGGTAGGATTATTTCATCAGAGTAGCTTTGATAGAATGTTTTGAAAGTTTGCTTCACAAATTTTTCACGACTTGGATTTATAAAGTGGATTTAGTCGAAATTGTTCAACTTTTGTGCAAATGAGTTCAGCCTTTTCCGAGTCTTTTAATGTCATGGAGATGGAATTTTTAAAGAAGAAAGTAGTTATTCCATTATTAAGAAAAAAATAAGATTTAATGCATTACAAATACAGCATCTTTTTGTGTTTAAAATGTCTTAATTCTATAATTATTTGGTACTTGTTCTGTTATTGGCAGTTGGATTCTGTTATTTTTAAAAGGCTATGTGTATTTTTGTAAGAAAATTTGAAGTGCAAGAATATTTTTTAAGTTAGTGCAAATAATATTCATAAGTTGTAAAAAAAATACTTTGTTATGAAAAACTGTTTTTATTGATATATGACTTCAATAAAAGCTGTTGAATTCTTCTAAATCATTAGTAAAGATCACAGTACTTAAAATTATCGAAAAAAGTGAGGAGTCTCGAGTTTTTAGTCAGAAATGTTTGGCCGACTCTTCATCTCCGACTAAGATATTCTAAACTGCTCCATAATCCATCCATTTTCCCATCCTTTTCACCGCTGTGTTTCAATGAGTTTATTATTCTGATGTATTCAAATATTTGCCTTTGTTTAAAAAAAAAAAATTGGATTGAAGTAAAAAATATGGTTTTCATAAAAGGAAAGATTTTAAGATAAACTTTTAGAATAAAAAAGATAAGTAGCTACAGCAGAGCAAGGCCAGCGATAATGGTCCGAAATGGAACAGAGTAAATAACCTTTAAAAACTGTGGTGTTTTGCCAAATAAGGAGGAGTAAAAACTTTTTTTTTCTCTTATTAGCTCGTTTGTGGTTTTAGTAGAAGTAGTTCAGGATTTTCTTGGACCGCTGCCTGCCTTGAAGAGTTTAAATGTTAAAGTTAGTTTAAAATTTTTTCTACGAGTAGACTCTTTCATCTACGGTACATAGTTTCATAAACCCTACTGGAAACATAGTATAATGTGTTTCCTTTATATTTCCAAGGAAAAAGTAGAAACTCTAGTATTATTTTAACATATTTTTTGAAAACTATTTGTTGTTGTTTTATTTACTAATAGCTTGTTTATTAACTATTTATTGTTATTTACCAAAAAACTATAACAAATTAAGCAGTGTTTTAAAAGGATCAGCTTCAAGCATAATAGATTTAAAACACTGCTGCACATGATTTAAAAATTGATATATATATATATATATCAATGCAGAATATAAAAAACTGAATTTCTTAGAAGACTCAAGGAACAATCTGATTTATATGCCTCAAGGGGGATTGCATTTCGAGAAATAAATCTAGAAATATACATTTGCAATATATGTAATGTACAAAATTAAAAGGCTAGGTTAAAGTAAAGTAATAATAAGATTTCTGATAGCAGACACTTAATACAACATTTGATATTCTGTAGAAATATATTCAATATAACTGAGGTTAATAACATTAAAAGGAATTTATAAACGTTTAAAAATCAAAATAAATATTTTATAGCTACGGCAATTTAGTTTATTTATTTTTGGTTACTCTTCAACCTTTATTTATCCTTTATAAATTACTATTACTTCTTCATTGGTGAAACAGCCCCATGGTGGGATAAGACCGTCTGCCTATTAGCAGATTTCGAAACATGAGACGTTTCTTTTTACAGGGTAGGGTTATCAACACTACACTCAACAGCCATATTAGATTGAGGCCTACGGTTTAAAGTGAATTTCAAACCACTACAAATATAGATGGCACCGTCAAGGCTCGAACCCTAAACTTGTGGCAGGGAGAGCCAGAGCACTAGTCAATCGGTCAGCAGGGCCCAAATTACGATTTCAGTGCTTCTAAATTTCGTAATATAAAATGCGATGTTATTATTTCAAGATAATTAATATAGTTTATAAAAACTAAGCAATGTATATCAAATATTTGAGACATTTCAGTACAAGTCTGTAATAATAGTGGCAGTCATAACAGTAATTACACTTTAGCTATGCTATTCTACGTCTTAATGTCAAAACATATGAGAAACTTTTCACAAATAACGTACTTAGTTATTACTGTCAACACTTAATAATGATCAATTGCGAGAAAATTAAGTAAAAAAAATATCTAATTTTTTAAAATAAAAAATAATAAATCAAAAATATTTGAACTAAGATTTACGATTCCTTAGCTTCTAGAAAAAAAACATTTTCTGTTTTTATTTCTTCTATGAAATTGTTCTTTTCATTTGTTGAAATAGCGTGAAAATAATATGTCTTCAAAAATAACCTTAATCTCTGAAAAATAAGAAAATTAATTATAGTACAAAAAGAAATATTTTTTAAAAATAACCAACAATCTGTACAATATATTACGAAGCACATTACTTTTAAATGTTATAATAATGAGGTGTTTCGTGCCACACAACGCACAACAGAATAAAATTGAAATTTGAAAAGTGGCAAAAAAATGAAATAAGGGGTGTAAATCCCATTTGGCACTTTAAACCATAATTGGCTCTTTATATGTATTAACAATTGCGAACTGATGAGAATGTTTGCGATAGAAAACTTGCCAAATTTTGTGATTACGTATCGAGATTTATCGTTAAATTCGATAGTAAATCATATTTCAGAAATTGATTCAAGTAGTGATATCAAAATTCAAATCAGATTCTATTACAATCTGAAAGAGTATCATCAAAGAGCGGTTTTACGTTTTATTTGAAGACTTTTCAATGTTCCTTATTGAGTTGGTTTATTTATATTGCTTTCACGTGATTTTTTTTTTTTTTAAATACTGTTTTGAATTTTTATACATATTTTTAATTTCTTTCACGAAGCTTCTTATAAAATCGATTTCATATTTTTATTTTAGATTTCGTTCAAAGCTTTTGATATATAATATGTATATTTTTTTTTTTGAAAAATTATCTACGAATCAGTTTCTTACAAAAGAAAGTGAAGTTTTTATAAAGGTCATTAATCATATAATAAATTGAAAATGGCAGTTGTAATAAAATATATATGTTTTTTAATTACTCAAAGCGTCTAATTAAAAAATAAAACAAACAAAAACAATAGTTGAATAATCATTAAATAATTTTATAGGTAATCTGTATTTCGGCCCAGTCTATTATTATAGAATTTTGAATTTCTTAAATATCAGAGTTAGTTTTCTTTATCCCATTTAATAAAGTAGACTTATTTATATTTTTTTCTTGTTGTTGGTTTAATAATTACAACTTAATCAAAACTATTATGTAAATGAAACTGATTATAAAAGGCTAATTTACCAGGAATCATTTTTGTTTTTACATTAATGTCGAAAAATTAAGTAATGATCAAATGATTTGCATATCATATTCTGATACAGTCTTACATCTGCAGCGTCATTATTTTGAGAATTTATTTATTTTGCCCGTGTAAGCACAATTTTTTCCTTATTTGTCCTTAACTTTCAGAAACAAGTTAATTACATTTACACATAAATCAAAGTTTGTGGCCTTTTTTTTTTGTTGTTGTTGTTGCTACATTGAATTTTAAGGTACTACTAATGTCTAGTAAAATGTATAAATCAACTTAAAAAAACTATTAAAATTTCAAATTTCTGTATCATTAAATATGCTCTGATCATTAAATATTCAGGGATTTTCCAAACTGAATCTCAAAAATAAAAACATTTTTTTTTTTTTTTAAGTAATTCCATTTAATAAATTGTGGGACATGAAACTATCCATATTAAACGCGCAAACAGCCTATAACATCAAAATCTGTCTCATTTAATTCTTCGGTTATATTTTTTCCCTTTCTTTAAAGTCTTCTAAATGAAACCTTAAAAACGATCACGGATACAGTGAATTTTTGGAGAATTAGAGGTACTGCCTCAGGATATATATTTTTTGAGAAAGGGAAGATATTTTTCACCTTTCACAACAGCGAAATGGTTTCTGTAAAGCTACAGTGTATTAGGATAAAATGCTTGAGGAAATGTAACAATTTCTGAAGATATTTTTCGTGTTTGCACTTTTTACTTCCATTTTCTTTTTTTCCGTTTTATGGGATAAAAACCATGAAAATAAGTTAAATTATATGAATTCTTTTTGGAAAAAACATAACAAGATTTCTTAATAACAGAAACGGTGTAGCAAGACTTTTTTAGAAAAAAAAAAAAGAACATTTATTTGCTTAATCTATTTAATTTAGTCAAAAAATGGGGACACATTTCAAAATCACATAAGCAATTTTGAAAACCAACATGATTACACTTCTGGAAAGAGTTTCCGAACTATTAACAAAATGCTCGAGAATAAATATGGAAAAAAATCAAAAAGCTAAACAAAAATGTGTTATTACTTCAGTTGCTGTTTTATTTTTATGTTTGTAGATAGGACCCATAGTTGCTCAGGAACAGAAAATAAAACATTTTTTAGTATTGGTAAATTGCATTAGGGAAAAATAAAGATGCAGAATTAAAGGTTTAAGATTTTAAATAACTTGCCTTAAAAATATAAATTGGTTAAATAAAATAATCATTTTTTTTATCCTAGAATTCCAATAGTTTTACTCGTCTTTTATTTCTTAACAACTTTATACTATAATAATATTTGTTTGTAAAGTAAATTTAAAATACTTTAATCAGTAAAAAATTTAACATCTTTTTTATAATAACACAACTAATAACACCACCAGATGGAGCCAGGCATTTTTAAAATTTGGATTCATATGGTGTCAAAAAAAAAAAAAAATAATTAAAAAATAAATGCTTTTGTACGTATTGTTGAGCTGCGAATCAGATAAAATTATCAATTCAAAGCAAAAATTAATTTTATCTTGTTTTGTTTTTAATAAAACAAAGAAACAAACCTTTTTGACACGTACAGAGAGGCATCAAATATTTTAAATATTGATTTAATAAAAATTATTTTTTATTTAACTAGGGGAAAAATAAGAGAGCAGAATTAAAAGTTTCATATTTTAATAAACTATTATCCATACATTTTACAACTTATTTGTAAATGTATGGATAACTTTGTATGAATGTATAAAAATTATTTACTTTCAAATTTTAATAAATAGCAAATGCAATTTGCTTTATCTGTGTTGAAATAGATATAATATTTTAAACGAATTATTTAACTGAGTAAAAATTTAAATTATGTAAATGAAATGGCGTATAGAATTCTATTTAACAGGAATCATTTTGTTTTACATTAATTTCGAAAAATTAAGAATGATCAAAAAGGTTTCCATTTCATATTATAATAACGTCTTATAAGTAAGACGTTTTATATGTAAACATAATTATTTTGAAAACTTACTGATTTTGTCCAGGTAAGCAAAATTTTTCTGATTTGTCCTTACCTTTCAGAAACAAGTTAATTACCTCTACACATAAATCAAAGTTTGTTTTTTTTTTGTTGTTGCTAAATGGAATTTTAAGATACAAATAATATCTAGTAAAATATATAAGTCAAAAAGAGTTATTTATTAAAATTTCAACCTTCTGCGTCATTAAATATGCACTGATCATTAAATATTCAGGGATTTCCAAACGGAATCTCAAAAAATAAAAACATTTTTTAAAAGTAATTCCCTTTAATAAATTATAGTACATGAAACTATTGATATTAAACACGCAAACAGCCTATAACATCAAAATCTGTCTCGTTTAATTCTTCGGTTATATTTTTCCTACCTTTCTTTAAAGTCTCCTTAATGAAACCTAAAACGATCACGGATACAGTCATTTTCGAAGAATTAGAGGTAGTGCCTTAGGATATATATTTTTTTTGAGGAGGAAAGATATTTTTCACCTTCTACAACAGCGAAATGGTTTCTTTAAAGCTGCAGTGTATTAGGATAAAATGCTTCAGGAAATGTAGCAATTTCTGGAGATATTTTTCATGTTTGCACTTTTTCACTTCCATTTTCTTTTTTTTTCCGTTTTATGAGAGGAAAACCATGAAAAATAAGTTAAATTATATTAATTTTTTTTTTTTGGCAAAGACATAACTTCTTAGTAACAGAAATGGCATAACAAGATTTCTTTTAAAGAAAAGAACATTTATTTGCTTGATATATTTACTTTAGTCAAAAATGGGGACACATTTCAAAATAACATAAGCAATTTCAAAAAAACCAACACGATTACACTTCGGAAAGAATTTCCGAACTATTAACAAAATGCTTGAGAATAAATATGTTCTGATGGGTAAAAAAAATCACAAAGCTAAACAAAATGTGGGATTTCAGTTGCTGTTTTTTTTTTTTTTATGTTTGTATATATTACCCACAGTTGCACGGCAACACAAAATAAAACATATTTTAGTATTGTAAATTGCATTAGGGAAAAATAACTGTGCAAAATTAAAGGTTTCAGATTTTAAATAACTTGCCTTAAAAATATAAATTGGTTAGATAAAATAATTTTTTATCCTAGAATTCCGAATAGTTTTTCTCGTCTTTCATTTGTTAGCATTTTTAAGGACTATAATAATATTTTTATGTAAAGTAAATTTAAAATAGTTTAATCAGTAAAAGTTTCCACGCCTTTTTTTATAATAATTCAACTAACAACACCACTAAATTTTAGCTGAACTGAAACTACTAACACCACTGAATTTCTTAAATTATAATTGATGTTCTTAATCTTTTTTAATAAAGTAGTCTTATATATTTTTTCTGGTTGATTTAATAATTACAATTTAATAAAAAAATTATGTAAATGAAACTGCGTATAGAATGCTATTTACCAAGAAACGTTTTATTTTACATTAATTTTAAAAAATAAGTAGCGATTAATTGATTTGCATATCATATTCTGATACAATCTTACATATACAGAGTAATTATTTTTGAAAATATACTTATTTTGTACGTGTCAGCACAATTCTTTTCCTTATTTGTCCTTAACTTTCAGAAACAAGTTAATTACATTTACACATAAATCAAAGTTCGTTGCTTTTTTGTTGTTGTTGTTATTATTGTTATATGGAATTTTAACATACTAGTAATGTCTAGTAAAATGTATAAATCAGTTTAAAAATTTTCAACTTTCTGCTTAATTATATAAAAATTGATCATTAAATATTCAGGGATTTCCAAACTGAGTCTCAGAAAATAAAAACATTTTTAAAAGTAATTCCCTTTAATGAATTGTAGGACATGAAACTATCGATATTAAACACGCAAACAGCCTATAACATCAAAATCTGTCTCATTTAATTCTTCGGTTATATTTTTCCTACCTTTCTTTAAAGTCTTCTTAATGAAACCTAAAACGATCACGGATACAGTCAATTTTCGAGAATTAGAGGTAGTGCCTCAAGGATATATATTTTTTTCAGAAGGAAAGATATTTTCACCTTTACAACAGCGAAATGGTTTCTTTAAAGCTACAGTGTATTAGGATAAAATGCTTGAGGAAATGTAGCAATTTCAGGAAGATATTTTTCGTGTTTGCACTTTTTACTTTCCATTTTCTTTTTTTTCCGTTTTATGAGATGATAACCACGAAAAATAAGTTATATTATATAATTTTTTTTTTTTTGGAAAAGACATAACAAGATTTCTTTTAACAGAAACGGTATAACAAGATTTCTTTTTTAAAAAAAAAAAGAAAATTTTTGCTTAACATATTTACTTTAGTCAAAAATGGGAACACATTTCAAAATCACAAAAACAATTTTGAAAACCAACACGATTACACTTCGGAAAGAGTTTCCGAACTATTAACAAAATGCTCGAGAATAAATATGGAAAAAAAAATCAAAGCTAAACAAAAATGTGTTATTACTTCAGTTCCTGTTTTATTTTTATGTTTGTAGAAATAACCCACAGTTGCTCGACAACAGAAAATAAAACATTTTTAGTATTGGTAAATTGCATTAGGGAAACAAAGGTGCAAAATTAAAGGTTTCAGAATTTAAATAAAGTGCCTTAAAAATATAAATTATCTAAATAAAGTAATCATTTTTTTATCCTAGAATTCCTAATACTTTTTCTCGTCTTTCATTTGTTAACATTTTTAAAGGCTATAATAGCATTTGTTTGTAAAGTAAATTTAAAATAGTTTATTCAGTAAAAATTTCAACACCTTTTTTTTTATAATAACTCAACTAATAACACCACTAGATGGGACCACACATTTTTAAACCCTGGCGCCATCTGGTGGCAAAGAAATTATTTTTAATTAAAAATATACTTTTTTTACGTATTGTTTAGCTGCGAATCAGATAAAATTATCAATTCATCAAATTATAAGAGATATAAATCTTTTAAATATTTATTTATTAAAAACATTCAGCATTTTTTTTATTTTATTTTAATTTTAAGTTGCAACATTAATTTTGTAAAAATCACTATTACAAAAATTATTATATTTTATATTGTAATTAAACTATTGCTATTAATAATTACTTATTAGTTATTTTATTAATTTTTATATATTCACATTATCCATAAATCTTAATCTTATCTTATGGATAAAATTAATGTATAAAAATTATTTACTTCCAAATTTTAAATTTAATAATTAACAAACGCAACTTGGCTTTTAGCGAATTTTTTAATTGAGAAAAATTAATTGAATAGCTATAGTTATTATAAAAAAAAAAATTTAGGGCTATTATTTCTAAAGAGACGATGGAAGTCTTAAAAAAACTTTTTTTTTCAAGTTTTTGAAAATAATATTTCAGTAATTGAGAACTTAAAGCAATCTTGAATATAAACATTCATAAAAATGTTACCAGTTTAAGATCTGACTTTATTTTGTTCTATTTCAGCTTTGCAAAAATTAAATTCATACTTTCACTAATTTATTTAACATATGCTCTATTTCTGAAAATATGTATTCAAAAAAAAAATGCATAAAAAAGCCCGCTGATTTTTTTCTTTTTATTTCAAATAGTTAAATATTGACATTATACTGATACACAATATTTCTATGAAAACCATTTGTTATAAACTATTAATATGAATGTTACTTTTTTTTATTAATGTACACTCAAGAGCCAAAACATTATGACTACCTGTGAATAACGAGTTGGCCCACCTTTGGCGCGCAGCACAGCTTCAACCCGCCTTGGCATGGATTAATACCATCACTTTAATACCAGTTAAATACCACTTCCACCTGATCACGTGCTTTCCACGTCATCCAGGCGAGTTCATTGCAAAATGTAGGGGTGGTCATAATGTTTTGGCTCTTGAGTGTATTATAACAATCCATAATATGTATATTTATGTTGAATTATAACAATACATTCTTATACTACATTAAAATTTAGTTTCCATTTAACTAAAAATTAAATAGGAATTTTCGCAATTTTGTTTATTTTATTACTCGTCAGATAATTAATGAACATGAGTGAAAAATTATATTCAAGTTACAAAATTTATAAAATCAAAATATTTAAAGGCGAATTTTTTCTTCAATTCCTACGATTATTTCACACTCGCACTATATATATTTATATATCTTGTTCAAATTTTCAATCGTTCATAAACTACTTCTTATTCATCCACTCAAGTTCAAATACAGTTTTTTTTTTTTTAACTTGTAGTGGATGACACTTGATGTTAATACAGTTTTTTCAAATATTAATTCGTTAATTATATTTAATTAATTTTAGTTTTATATGGGAGAAAAAAATTTATTTTATATAAAATATTTAGCAAGGAATAAATATGCGTGTGGGTAAAAATATTTCTTTTTTTTCAGTTTCTTTTTTTCATTCTGGGTTCCAGTCTGAGTCAAGGAGGGAACAAAATGGAAAATGAAACATGTGAATAAATTAGTGAGAGAGATGGAAAGTGTGTATGTGAGAGAGAGAATTTTTTCTAACTAAAATAAATGAATGAATGAAAATTATTTATAAAGGACTTTCTGCAATATAGTGAAAAAAAGTAGGAATTGACTTTAAAAAAAAAAAATTTTATATTACTTGTCTTAATTCTAGCAGATAAATATCAATATTATACTGATACAAAAATAAAATTTTTATAAAAACTATTTATTACAAACTAATAATATGAATATTACTATTTTTATTTATGTATTATAACACTGCGTAATATATATATTTATATTGAATTATAACAATGCATTCTTATACTACATTAAAATTTAGTTCCTATTTAATTAGAAAATAAATTTAAAAATTTTTCTCTCCAACGCGTCAGATAATTACTGAACATGAGTGAAAAATGATATTCATGTTACAAAATTTTCAAAATCAAAATATTTAAAGGTGAATTTTTTTAATTAAACTAAAACTACTAAATATTATGGATATTTAACACTGAAAATCCATTTCAGAAACATGGAAAACGCCCATTCCCATACTACACTAATTAAAATCAACAAAGCGATAATATCAAACCAACTCATGTGAATTATTAATAAGGGAGAAATATTTGTTAATTACAAATATCATTAATTAATCTTAATATGCATCCATTCATTCAATAATGCTTCCTTTTATTTTTTTTTGCTATTATAATAGTTGAAAGCTGGTATACCAATTATAGTGGTGTAGGATCCAATTATATTTTGACATGCTAAAACTTTGTCTGTTTTTTCCAATGAATTCATATTCAAAATAAAATATGCTGCCGTTTGAATTTTGAAGAATTAGTTCTTTATATACACTCATGTCCATAAATTAAGGATAATGAAGTTCAGGCAAAGAAAGAGACAGAAGCAAAACAAATTTGACTTATTTGTAAAGTATATTTATTAAACAAAAGGTAAAGAGCAAAAAAAGAAGCTATATGTTTGACATAATTAATAAAAATTGCGATTTTTACTCCCTGGAGCAAATTTCAAAAAAGAACCTATTTACAAAAAACAGTATAACATGGTTAGTATGATGGTTAATATGGAGTATGTCTCCCGTACGATGCAATACAGGCCTTACAACGCATAGGCATGCTGAGTATCAAATTATCAATCAGATCTTGGAGAATATTACACCGCTCATCAAGCAATGCACTCCGAAGTTCCGGTTGACAGGTGGGGGGGTTGACGGGCTGCAATTCGTCGGCCAAGCATATCCCACACATGCTCTATTGGATTCAAGTCCGGTGAGTATGCTGACCAATCCATACGGGTGATATCCTCCAATTGAAGGCTTCGTCTACAATGTTTGCACGGTGAGGACGGGCGTTGTCATCCATAAACAGAAATTCAGCACCCATGGCGCCCCGAAACAAACTTACATGTTGTTCCAGAATGACATCCCGATAGGTGTGGCCTGTCATCGTTACACTCTGAACATGCAGGTCAGTTCTGGAACCAAGAATAATTCCTCCCCAAACGAGCCATCCTGCACCACCGTAACGGTGTCGTTCGATGGTGTTCTCTTGGTGGTAACGGGTACCTTGCGCTCTCCATATGAAAGTCCGGCGAGAATCAGACTGCAAACTAAACCTGGACTCGTCGGAAAATAGTCGCATATTCTTCTTCAAGATGTGTGTAATAATTCTACAGGTGAAATTTTTATTTTAGAGTTCAATTTCTGTTTGATTCTGAATTATCCTTAATTTATGGACATGAGTGTATATATATATATATGACATTCGACAGAAAAAGAACTTTAATTTATTTAAAAAATGTAGCATGATTTAATAAAAATATTTTCTCCACATTTTGAAAAAAAAATGTCAAGAATATTTTTAAGCTTAAATATATTTCACAAAAATTTCTGCAAATATTTGGACTCGTTCCAAAACTGTCTCTTCATATTATTATACAATCGTAGTGACGAAATATTTTTATACAAAATTAAATAAAATCATATTTATAAAAAAAATATTCAATATTCTAATTAAATATTGCTGCATATGATTGATTAGCAAATTATATTCTGTTAGAAATTCCCAAATTAATTATTAATTTAGAGTTAGGAAAAATGATAACTTTTTTCTGGCAGTATGTTTTTTTTTTTTAAGTAAGAGTTTTAGTAACTTTTTCTATCATAAAGCTTTATAAAAACAATTATAAATTAAGTTATTGATCAAAATCTGGGTAGCCAACGAACTTTTGTAACGGAATGATACAATTTTCTTTCGAAAAAGAAAAGAAAGATTGTTCGCTACAAAGATTACGAATAGAGATGTCAATCATGCCAGCCAAAGATGTCAATCAGAGATGCAATCATGCCAGTCAGAGATGTCAATCAGAGAGGCCCTTGATGAAATAGGGTACAACTCCAAAAACAGTTTGACGAATAATTCGATCAGCTGGATGTATTGACCAGGTATTAAGAATGAAATTATTATTTAATAAAAGGGATTGAAAGTGTCTAATTTCATTTTGTTAAAAACATAGAAAAATGTTCTTTAAAGTATTGAAACATTGTTATATTTGTTGATTGAAGCAAAATTTATAAATTTAAACCAGTGATCGCATTATATAATTTGTAGAAAATAGAAAGAAGAATTCCAAAAAGAAAACTTCAAATGTTAAACATGGCGGAGGAATAGTTACAGGTAAGAGGAGTTGCATTCCGTACTCTGAAGAAGGTAAATTCAAATTTATTGATGCCACCATAGATAAATAACTAACAACTGGCAAGTTGAAACCTTCCATTAAATTTTGAAATCATCCAAAAATTCACTCTAAAAAGTCACTTCAATTTCTATTAGTATATCGAGCCTATGTCTACAACTTAAATATTGATTGAGGTTTCTTTACAACTACAAAGAAGTTATGAAACACTTGAGTCACCGAATTTGAATCTAACAAGTCATATTCGAAACTAAATCTGTAGAATTCAGTTTAGTAAATCAATACAATAAGTTGAATTAGGAAAAAACATTACCACAAAGCAGTAGCGAAAATATGTAATGCAAGAAAAATCGAACAAAATAGATCTCTGATCTTTTACCTGGAACCATACCCAACCAAGTTAAAACGTTTTAAAATCAACATTTATCCATATACTAAAAATATTTTTAATAACCAACTCAACATTTTATTGCTATTATTTCTTTTGTGAGTATTCAATTCTTCGTAATAGCATTTATAGCGAATTTTATCTAAATATTTTTTTTTAATTTTAATAAAATGCAAAAATATATGAATTTTAATTTGTTCAGAAAACAACAAATTCTCATTATTTCATTTAATAATTTATTTTAATTGCACTTTTATGCCGAAACTGTTGTGAGACACCGTAAAGAAATTGAATAGATAATTATATTTATAATGTAGTTCAAAAATAAGAAAGCCGTTTTAAATTTTGAATGATAATAAATGAAACAATTTTACATGGAATTGTTCAAAATAGCTTAATTTTACATAATAAAACAACAAACATTCGCAATAACTTCGCAAATAACAAATTTTACACAACAAAAATGCTTTATTTCTTCATTACAATAATAGGGATTTATGTATTATATCAATATTTCTAGACCTATTATATTTACTTAAATATTTATATTTTCATTATCTAAAACTTTTATCAATGGCAATATTTGAAAGCATTTATCTAACAAGAACTGTTGTTAAACAAACCATTAATTTACTTATATCCCACGCAATTAAACTTTTCTGCAGAAAAAAAAAGTCATTTGCACGAATAATTTTTTGTATTCCTAACACCAATAACAGATTTATTTTATGAATACTTGTTTAAATTACCAAATCAGTGTTTGTACGAGGTGCTTAATTCATTCGCTAAAAGCATTTTGCAAAGTCCGAAGTGTTGCTAAGCATAATGGAAAACCCTTTCGATATGCATTCAAAGGTTGTTATTTCATTCAAATCCGGCAAAGGGGAAGGAACTCTTTTCACCAGATAACTTCTCCCTTGAGCAAACACACTGCAAACATAATGGTTATCTTTCGTATAAAAGGAAATGATAATAGAGTTCGAAGATACGAATTTATTCTGTGAAAGAGTTCTCAAAATGTTTACTTTATGCGTCTGAATAAAAATACTACACAATAAACTTTGTGTTTTAGTGGCACAGGCTATGCATATTCTTATTGATACATAAAGTGCTTTATTAATATTTTAATTCATATTCATTTTTTTTTTAAATAATTGCCTAATATTGCGATGTTTTCAATATTTCATTTATATTATTATAATTGTTATTTGCGAAATTATTGCGAGATACAACAAATTTTACCGAACAAAAATGCTTTATTTCTTCATTATAATAATAGGATTTATGTATTACATCAATATTTCTAAACCTAATATATTTACTTAAATATTTAGGTTAAAAAAATAACTGATATTATATTTCTTATTTTTACTTTTAGGTATTTGTTATATGTAAATACATTTAAAAGTTTAGAAACAAAGTATTTTATTTAAAAAGATGACAAAAATTACTGAAAATTGTGTGGTTTATTTTTGAAACATTTGTATTTCTTTAAAGTAAATCATTTAATAAACCGAAACGAAAGTACCACAAATAAACAGATTTTTAAGCAAAAAAAAAAAAAAAGTAAAAGTATGAAGTGTTCAAAAAGTTAAGTAAATACAACCATTGCCAATTTTTTGATATCACTGCAATGTTTATAAAAGTAGAAAAATAGCTTGGAATTTTAAGTGAAAGTGTCTTTAAATGATCTTTCACAATTATGTTTGGCATAATAGCTCGTGGTGGACAATTTATTGTCCACCATGTACAGCTCGCCCACGACCAGCTTGGCGCTCAAGCTTTCATTCGTTCCAAAAGTTCTGACCATTTCATTTTTCTAGACATAATTCTATTTATAACATCCTTTCTCTTGTTGTTGTTGTTTTTTTTGTATTTCACTATTGTTTCAGACTTTTAAAACTCCTTGGACAAATCCGAAAATCCTCCCAAAATCTTTCTTTTCCAAATAACAAACAATTTTTTTTTTTTTTAGGATCAATATCCCCATGTCATAAATTAAAGCTGGATTAATAATAGTCTTATATGTTTTTGAGGTAGTTTCAGATGGGTATATTTTCCAGGTTTAATAAGATGCTATAACCTGGAACAAGTCTAGCTTTGATTTCCGAATTCATTTTTTTTTTTTCCCTTAATAACTATCCCTAGATCTTTAAACTCAAAAATTTTAATTTTAAATTATTTTTTTACAAAAACAATCTTCTCATTGGCTCCTTTTCTGCCCAAAGACATTAAATTCAAAAACTTTTGCCTCAAATTTTTTCCCATTTTTTAAATAATTCTATACTTTTATTGCCAGCAATATGGATCCTGTTATTAGTAAAGGCAAAAAATGTGTGTAATGGGGTTGAAAAGGTTTCTCCCTATTTGACAGGGAGTTAGCATAACCTTTTCATTGCAAAGGTTGAAGTGAATTATAGTGAGTAAATCCCCCTTCAGCCATAATTCAGTCATAATTTTAAACTCTCGAGAGGAAGTATTTGCACTTTAACCTTAGCGACAGCTGATGTGAAATTCATTATAACAAGTCTAGCAATTTTATCCGGAACGCCAGATTCATTCATAATTTTAAAATGCTGTTTCCTATCAAATGGTGTCATATGCTAGCCTAAAATCAACAAATTGTGTTGTATGCTGGCCTAAAACATATAAAGTTGATATATCCTTTTATTCTGTTCAAGAAATGTTTCGAGAATATTTTTAATACGAAAAATTTTATCTTATAATAGATCTATTGAACTAAACCGACACTGGTAATATCCTACCAGCTTTTCAGTAAATGACACCTTAACAATGATTTTAGTTAAGTATTTATAAATCAAAATAAAGAAATTTTTTGGTAGTTATGACATTCAGTTATATTTCACTTCGTATGTATGGGAAATAATAATTCTATGACATGATTCGTATGATTGGCATGATTTATCTTTCCTATATTTCTTTGTTCAGGTGAAACAATATGTAATGAAGTTTATTTCCTCCCAAATGTAATAGCTCATAATAAATAATACCTTTTTCTCCAGACGCTTTACCATCGCATAATTCTTTGATGATATCTTTCATTGCAGCTTCTTGTTTATTTTCTTTGATGATATCTCAACTTCCGTAACCTTTTCAGTGTGTTAATCAAATTTTCTTTAATTCTGAAAATATTTAAAATGTTCCAATCATTTCTCAAGTATTTCTGATTGCTTCCAATACGGTTCTCATCACGATCTCTACAAACAGGTAATGTGCAGTTAATACCTGTTAATTATAAAAGATTATGGCATGTATGATGTATTATGGGAACTGTTTTTGGGGAGAGGGGTTCGTGGCGACCTGGATGACTTTCAATGTTTCTTTTTTTTTTTCTTTTAATTTCCTCACGAGCTAATAATTATACAATTAAACAATGTATTTTTTTTAATTTCTTTTCTTTTCTTTTTAACTTTTCTTTTTCATTTCCTTTTTTCGCAATGAATCCCTCCAAAATGTCGTACGGCCCCTGTACGACGTAATGCATGCACGTTTGCATGCATGCATTCAAAATCGTGGCGACTACGGCAGCTATTAATGTACCACTATTTCACATTTGAAATGAATCTTTTTGCGTATATGTTAACCTGTGAAGTTGAAACTTAAATAAATATGTTGCCTAGGCATGCCTAAATTTCCTTCCTCTGAACTAATTTCTTCTGGGTCTGAGAATTTAATTTTTCACCAATATAATTGAATTAATTCCATTTTACTTATTTAAAAACTTATTTATTGAAGGACCCCAGTCTTCATTATTACTGTTGAAAAAGAATACGAATCCTCGGTACAGGGTGACGATGTAGGTAGGCATTCTTAGGTTTGTAAGTTGACCGTTCAGTCAATTAGCCCTCCCCGCCTATTAATAAGCATTGATTAAATTTAGTATTTCCAAGCTATACATATGACGCCAACGGCCATACCATGCTGAATAGACCGGTTCTCGTTAGAGAGTCAAGCATCATTTGGCGCGGTCAGTACTTGGGTGGGTGACCACCTGGAACACCGCGTGCCGTTGGCATTCACACATTTGGGACCTGAATGGACGAGTGTCTAGCGCTCTGGCGCTCGGTGCCACACGTTTCGGGTTCGAATCCCGGCGGTGCCATGGATGTTTGTAGTGGTTCGGAATCCACTTTAAGCCGTAGGTCCCGGTCTCCTATGTCTGCAAGAGCGTCACGGAGCCAAAGTCAGACTTCTACCTACGGGGTGCTCCATCACAACAGAAGCTGCTTCCTTCCCCTTCAATCATGAGTACGTATGGGCTCGTGGGCTTGGCCCAGTCAAGTGGGATAAGAAACAACACTGCACATACATATGACAAACTTTATTTGCTATTAAGTATTAATTAATCTCACAAATAATATCCGTTATTTTACATAATAATTAATTTATATTTAAATCTATTGTTATTATACATAACCCAAAATAGCCTAAATACGTACATAATAAGTATGTCCTCAAAAAATATGAAAAAACGATCAAAGATTTCCATATCAATAAAACATTTTCACTTTTAAACCAACATTTAACACTCGTTTACTGTCTTGTATCCCTGAGACACACGGTAAAATTTTTGCTGACTGCAAGGTTATTCATAGTGTGGAAGTAGCCTTCCCACTATCTTCATAGTAGGAGTGCCAGAGGTCAGTTTAGTTTTTGTTCAAATAAAATGAAGGCTTTTGACATCACCACACCTTTATGTCTCGGATACGACGACAGCAGATTCGTAAGTATTTTTTAATCATTTTTTTTTTTTGTAATTATTTTTGAATTTTTGTTTTGTACCTGTATTTTTGTGGTTTTATTCTAATTAATCAGATTAATCAGTTTTTCTAAAAATAATGTTCTTTTGAACAATACCGCACCATGTGTCTCAAAGATACAAGGACAGTATTTATGTAGTTATTTTTCCATTTTTATATTTCATTTTTTTATTAATATCAATTGTTCGGAATATTATTTCTAGTTATTTAGCCCCATTTTCCCTGAAGTAATAGTGTAAAAAATTGATATATCATGAATCTCACAGATGTGATATACGACAACAGCAATGATGTAAATTTTTTGAAGTCAGCAATCGAGTGTTAACTATTATTTTAAACCTTAATTTGGAAGAATCCATTTCATTTCCAAAAGTAAGAATTGCCACAATTTCATTATATGTTAAAAATGAATGCGCTGTTCTCTAATTCATCTATTATATTGGAAACATATCTGTTAAAAAGTAAACTAGATGTGAGAATTTAATATCAACTTTTTCAACACTGAGATAGTGAAAAAAAATCCAAACATCGCATTGGTAATTGAGATTAAGGAGCATTATAAATTAGTAGCAACTGAAAGAGGTTTTATTTCCTTTAGTTGATGTTTTACTGTCGCTACTTTAAAAATAAGATTCACTGATTGTATACGTCTAGCATCTTAATTGGATTGCTTACGGATTTTTAACCCATACTTCAGGCTAGTTAGTTCTGAAAGATTTCGCGATAAGAAGTAATTCATTCTTTAACAATAAGGAACTATTCATGGTATAGTAAGTGAACCTTTATATACGAGAAGATAAACCAAAATTGCTTCAGCCTTATAAAACACAAAATAATTAAAAAAGTCGATTGAATGAAAAATAAATTACATCTAATGTTATCAAGAAAACAGTCTCATGGATTAGTTTTAATTAACGATAGTTAAAACTAATCCACGAAGCAAAAAATAATTTATTTTTAAATATGTGAAAATATAACTACTACTATTCGCACATGTAAGAATTTTCATCAGTCTGATGTGTAAAAGAACAGCATGAAGCTCGAATTTTCAAAATTCATTAAACATTTAACATACTTGAATTTTAAAGCAGAATCTTTTTCTTTCGAGATACTTTATAATTAAAACTGATCGAAGAAATTTTACAGAAATCGGGGTTTTTTTTCTCCTAAATGTTTTTTAAACCCGTACGCAAGCAGAAATATGTAAATCTTTAAATAATGTTTTAAAAACTATTTTTATTAAAAATTACTTTTAAATATGCAATTTCAACTATTTTTAAATTAAGAATATTAAATTGATATAATCAAACAGTATTATATGAAAAAGAAAATATTAAAATGATCAAGTTCACAACTTTTTGGCATTTTTTTAAAATTATTCCAAAACAAAAAAACAAACACAATATAAATAAGTATCAAAGTCCGATTTAATAAAATAAAATTCGTTATTGCAAAAGACATTTTTTTTTAATTTGTTGAAAATTACTTTATACTACTTACGATGTTTTACTAAAATATTTTGTCCACGTTTGGATTATGAACAAGAGCAATAGGAAGTAAATACTTGTATGAAGAAAAAAATGGTTTAAATTGTTTTTTACAAGCTGTTTACTCAATACCGCATAAACTGTGCAGAAAATATATAAATGTAACCCTAAGAACCATACCTCTAGAAAGCATAATTTTCCAAATTGGGAAAGAGAAAATATTGGAATCATGTGAACTGTAGGACGGGGAATATTTGAAGGTAAAAATCTAGAATCCTGTACCCCTGGCACAAAGGGGTACAGAATCCTGTACCCCTTGTGCCAGGTACCCCTAGCACAAGGGATACAGAATCGTGTACCCCTTGCGCCAGGAGTACAGGATTCTAGATTTTTACCTTGAAATATTTCTACCAATTCTCTGTAAACTAACAAAACCACTAAGAACTACCAATTGTCAAGTAAACTAACAAAATGGCTGCCGCAGTTAGTCTTCGTTTTAAAACGCTATTAGAATAACAATGATTACCAAACCGCTATTAGATCAACTTCTATTCTTAAATTGCTTTTACGTCAAATCTTATTGTTTTAATGCCAAATTTTATCACTATTATGCTAAAAACGTATTCCTAAATTGTTTTAACGCCAAATTTTATCACTAAGCGAAAATTTATTCATAAATTTGCTTTTACACCAAATTCTATTGCTTTAGCGCCAATTATTACGCGAATTTTGTTCTATTAAATCACCAAAATGCAAATTCATAACAATGAAATTAATCGTTATTGCCCCATAATAATTCACTAATACGCCAAAATTTATTGCCATTACGCAATAGGCATCCATACTTATTAGAAACGAATACATTTTCCTTCAAATGCACTGCATTCAAATCCAATTTATTCATTCATAAAAAAAAAAAAAAAAAAAAAGAATTCAGAAACCCTTTCGTCCATTTTTTTAGCTAATAATAACGTATATTATTCCACTCACCTGTCATGCAGTATCATCATCATAAGGCGACATCAAATAAAGGAAGAAAGCGTGGACAACAGCAAAAAGCAACAGGGAAATTTAAGAAAATGATCGTACTGGTGTTCGTAAATCAACGTTTCGTTCTAAAAATTCCCGCTAATTGAAATAATAGTTGCCACAAAACCTTTACTATATCAGCAGTAGTAAAACATTAATCATTTGATAATCAAATATAAGGTATTAAGGCTCATTCACCACCGAGGCGTTGACCAATCACTAGCCTCACCGCATTCGCCTGAAACTGGTTGAAATCCACCGCTTCAAATTGACCCACTTTAAACTCTCAAATGCTTTTCACGTCATATAACTTGGATTGAGCCAATAATAGATCTGCCATCTAGTAGAAGTAGCTGGAACTTCACTAGGTGTAAAGCGACTTCTAACGTTTCGGTGTGAACGGGTCGATCCCTGCCGCGTGACACTTCGCCGCCTCACGCCTCGGTGGGAACGAGCCTTTAATAAAGTAAAAAAGGGGGTTTTTCATATTTTCATGAGTGGCAACATCATAACAATTGCTTATATTCTGTATCATTGCCGACATACCATTATAACAATTATCACGATATAATTATTTATATAAAGGATATATTTCTGTTCTAATAAAAAAATAACAATTAAAGTAACATTAAATCAGACATTATATTGTTTGAAAAAAAGAGAAATAACTAATTCCTCTAAATAAAAACTATTATAACCCTAAAGATCTAGCACTCGGTACCACAGATTTCGGGTTCGAATCCCAGCGGTGCCATGGATGTTTGTAGTAGTTCTGAATCCACTTTAAACCGTAGGTCCCGGTCTAATAGGATCATAGAGTGTTGTGTGAATAGTGTTACTCGCGTCCGTAGCATATCTTCAAGCTACATGTGCCCCTGGGTAGTGCTAAATGAGTAACAGGTGCAGCCCTTGCTTATGACATAAAGATTAACTGTATCTGTAATGCCAATTGCATTAGATCAACATAACCCTAAAGAAATTGTTGAAACATTCCGGGTTTAAAGATTGGTGACTTTCTCAGGGGTACTAGATTTCAATCAATTTTAATATTTAAGAAATTAAAAATCATATCACTAGGCTTACGAAAGGAGAACTATTTAAAAACAGAAAAACGGTAAGTGTACGTCTGTTATAGAAATAAACAGAAGTCGTTGGCTCGTGATGCTCGAAACTTTTCGTAGTGATAATCTTTAAATCTTAATGATAGTGATAATCCTACGAATTTATTCATTGTGATAATGAGTTCCGTTCATAAATATTACGATATTTATTAACTTGGGTATTCTTTGTAATAGGGAACAAAGTGCCAGGGAATATGCATCTCATCCATTAGACTGTCCTCTCGATGCCAATGTCTAACAGGAGATTCTGCACTTTAAGGTTACAATTTTGCCAAATCTCTTTTCCGCGCCAAATGGAATCGCCGTAATGTACATATTTACATTTAACAAAAGCGGCCATTTTGTCTTGGAGAAAATCGCTAAATAAGCAAACGGAACCCCTAAGTGTAGAACTTCCGTCTGATAGGGCCTAATTGCGCTGCCGTCATAATCTCTGGATCAGACTCTTTTTCGTACCGTTTTGTTTTGGTTTGTCGCTCTGCGGTCATCTTGTCCACACGAGGGCTAAACAGGGCGGGACCTACAGTTCAAAGACGATTCTGAACCACTAACAAACATCCATGCCACAGCTAGGATCCGAACCTGGAACCTGTGGTACCAAAGGCCAGAGAGATAACCAATTGGCCATCATGCCGCCTTTGTCGTACGCAGAACTGATGAATCGGCTTCCTATGACTAATGAAATGAGACTAAGTTGTTTGACAGCTTGCTGCCTTCACTTTTTGAGATTAATGTTGAATAGATAGCGTGTAGTTAGTCATTGCACGGAGCGCACATACATGCCTCGATATGCAAGATGGTCGTTTTGAGCACCTTCCTATATAAATAAGTTGCCATATGCAATTGCCACAAATCCTGTCTCTATTAAAGCTCATTTTACGGTTTTTCCATAAAAATTGTAATTTGCATCAAAAAAATTATATATTACACCATAAATAATTGAAAGGTTTTATTAAAGAAATAAATTTAACAAATCAAAAATTTATAAATGTTCCAGAAAGAATATCATGAGTAATAAAAATAGAGAATCCAATATTTCTGGTTATTAAAGGGCATATTTTAAAATTTTTCCTAAATTGTAAAACAATATATTTGGGCAAAAAATCAAACTCAATTTTATTAATCCTAAGGAATTCATTTAAAGAGCAGGGGCCACATTTTCCAAGTAAAACTACATAATGCGAACTAAACCATGTATACAAAAAAAAAAAAAGTAGCTAGAACTTTGAAAAATAGTTTTAAAAAACCTTTTTAACAATGACCCATTAATACTGATATAAGAAAATAACAAAGAGTATTGTTATACATATTCCAGATATAGGAAATGTGTTTTTTAATTCATTAATAATGTATGCCTCTAAATTGTTTCATCAAATTATTATTTTAGAAATAGCTTATATTAGTATAGCCTTTTTTTTTTTTTTCCTTATAAACACATACAATATATTTAAAAATACATATATAGTGGTTTTATTAATTTTTATCAACTAGAACAGAATTGTAAATAATTTTTAGGAAATACTTGAAAAATTTTTTAATTTTTGAGCCAGAAAAAAATTAATAAATGCATATTTTATGCAATTAGTTGTAATAATTTGCACAACAAATTTAGAAATTTAAATATGTTACTGAAGAAGAAGAATTTTTAACACACTTTTTCTATTTTATTAATGATCAATAACAGAACTACAAAAAATAAAGCCAGACAAACTTTGGGTATTATATTTAATATGCATCATACAGCAAAATAAAAAAATTTCTGTAGCACAACTTTGAAGAGTTCGTTATTACTACTATTCTTAGTAACTTAGTTTGCTCTAAAAATGAGCATATAATAAAACTTATAAACAAACATACTTAAGCAACAAGCATTTTATTTACAAATATCAAACATCTCTTGTTATATATATACATACATATATATATTCACAAAGAGAAATTGTTTCACTTCACATGAACCTTTCCTTAAGTACTCCTTCGGAAAAAAAATAAATAGAGCCAGATCTCTCTTTCTTATTTTACTTCCACAACAGTAGAGATCAATATCCTATAAGTTAACTTATTTACATAATATCTATGTATAGTCATTTACATAATATTTATGCGTATAATTCGATAGAAAATAATAATTGAAAACTTCAACAATATTTCTCTCATATATATCTTACTGAACAGCAATTATCTCAAATATTTAAGATTTTTAAAGAAAAAGCACCTTAGTTTCTATTTTGGTAATATCTAAGCGGAGCCTATTTACCAAAAATTACAAGGAAGACACTACTATCAAACAATATACAGTAAGGATTTTTTTTTTTAAATGGTATCCATTTTTATCTACATAAACTTGCATAGAAGTTTATTTAATAGAAAAGGCTGTTATATAACTGCATGCATCTGGAGAAATGAAGAAAAATTCAGTTAAAGATTATTCTAAATACATGTAACCATCATGATGAATGTATTAAATAGTAAATAGTGTCCAGTATTTATGTTTTTTTTTTTTTTAATACTTGCAATTATATTACAGCAAAAACTTTTTAACACAACATATAAACATTCTTCAACAATTTCAATACTGATTAATTATTCAAAACATTACAAAAGTTCGTATTAATTCTCAAACTGTTATTGCATAATGGTTGAAGATCATTTGTATAACATGGACAAAAAGGCTTCAAAATAAGAGTATGAATATTTTATTTGAGTATAAAAGTCGCATTCACAAATGGACACAAAATTATTTTAGTTGTTGTTTAAACTAGAGTTTCTCAGCATGATACTATTCGTAATTTTTTAAACCACAAAAAATGTATATCTTTTTTCTGAGTTTAGCACTGAATAACAAATGTTTTTATAATTATTTTACATTACTTTTTAATTGGAACTAAAAGTTATATTTAAATATTAATAATAATTGAAAAAAAGATTGAACTAAATAATTATGATTGGCATTAGGTTCGTAATCTTCTTAATTTAATTCATACGTACATTTATTGCCCATTAAATTGCAGTATTTAAAACATGTAATTAATATATTTAACTTAATTAAATTATTATTAACCTTAATTCATAAGATTCATTCATAGGTTCAGAACCTTCGTTTAATTTTGTAATTACAATACATATTAAACAATTAATATAATGACCATCATTATGCTGTAGATGCTGATTAATCAACACAAACCACTGAACTAATGTTAAGAAAAACAATTTGAATTGAAATCGCATTCAACTTTAAAATCTTTTCACAGAATTCAATCGAAAAACTGAATGAAATGACGATTTGATGTTATGGATGGAATGAACAGTAAAAGGATAATAGCAATGCTAGTAGTTCTTTTATCTATACATCATGAGATGAAACAGAATGCAATGCAAAAAATATATATATATATATATATATATATATATATAGATAGATAAATATTTTTAAAAAATTAGTATAAAATTGTACCTTTTATATAAATACAATCATGGGGAAATTAAGTACATGTATATATTAATTACATGTTTTTAATAGTGCCACTGAATGTGCAATAAATTTACTTTTTCTCATAATAATTAAGACACAATAAGTAAATATCAACTGTGTGACTTTCTAAAATTTTAGAGTAGTACATTTTAAACTTTTTATGGCAGTATAAGAGTGTATTTTATTTACAGAATCTGGTTAAATAAAATGCATTGAGAAGTAACAATGTTTCGTATGAAATATCAATGAATACCACAAAAATAAATAAATAGTTTCAAAAAAATATTAATCAAACAATATAAAATATTAATTAAATTCAAAAATTATTTTATATTCAAAATAGTAAAATATATTACATGTCTCTTCTTAAATTGAGAAACTCTAGTTTAAGCAATGGTCTATAAATACAAAAATATATTCAACAATACACAAATCATATTTTCATCATGTTATAAGGATCCAAAAGCATTACATTTTCCATGAAGGTTGGATTCTATTAGTTTTATATTCAAATAATAATACAGAAGATGGCATAAAAATGTATAGTTTAGAGTGACGGTACTTAAGAAAAGCTCTCGCTTAATATCTAGTATCACGTTCAGATAGCATCGTTCAAAAATCTCTTTGGTTTCTTATAATTTTTTAAATTCCTAAATAGAACAACAATGTATCACATTCTACTATAATAAATAAAATCTACAACAGTTATAGAATCACAAAGTACACTATGACAAACATGCCACTGAACAAAATGCTTAAGAAATGCACCTTTTAATTCCCCTATGTTCATCTAGCTCTCATTCTCTCTCTTCTTGCTCCTATTCATGATCCACAGGTGGATACATCAAGGTTTTATATTCTTGTGAGAAAAATTCTATTTATCTTACAAGTGTGGATCAAGCGAAGTATTTAAATAAATTATCTTAAACCAAAATTAAACTGAAAAAAATGTATTAAAAATATTTTTTTTATTTAAAAAATTAAAGAAAAATATATGAAGTTGATGAAGGTTCAGGCAGCTTAAAATTGGTCCACTATTTAATGCATAAATGAATCTCAAACGTGAAAGCCAAACACAATTTTTGTATTATATAATATGATGCCTTTATGATAAAAGAGTAATGAATGAGCTTATTTTTCTAATGTTTAAATCATTTAATACAAAATCAGTTAATAAATAGTTTATTTATAGTTGATGTTCCACCTATGTACCATGCCATGCTCAATTTTTAATTGAGCATTTGGATCTAATACTGAGATAAGTGAACTGCTGAATTAATGTGAGGCCCTATAGGTTAAGTTCTATTTTTGTGCAGCATTTCACATTCACTCTAAATTTTACAACATCAAAATCTCACTGTTTAGATTGTTTATTAGTATGGAAATATTTTATTCGTTTATCTTCTTTGTGAAGTATGTCAATGCAATATATTAATAAAACATTTTTAATAATGAAAAAAATTGCATTTAAATATTCTAGAAAACATATAATATATTTTAATTATAAAATCATATTAATAAATTATACAAGAATGAAATGAAGTTTATCATATTTTTTTCAGTTTTAAAATTTATGTTCATAAATTTAAAAATAAAAATATAATATTTTTAAATTTAATTATTTTAACTATTATTCTTAATTTTTTTTTATTACTGTGACTTAATTTATTCCTATAGACAATTATTTTTTCTAATGTGATCTATCCAAAATGAAATGTAATTTCTTTTCATTAATATTATTTAAAAAATAATATTTTAGTTTAAATCTAGGATTTTTCAATGTTACAAAACAAAAAAATGAACTTCAGAAAATCAAACAAAGATCGCGAATTCATGTCGCGCTTCCATGGCCTAGATAAAAATTTGCTTGAGAAATGTAAACAATGTTATGGGCACTCTAGGCGCTGAGTTTGTATACTCAGAAGAAAAGAGAAATGATTTTCTAGCCCTCTGTGTCCCAAGGGGCCACAACACTGGCAGGGCGGCATGGTACAGTCAGGGATACCCCCAAAGTGGTTTCAGATTCAGCGCCACCTGGTGAGAGGCGTGGCACCTGAAGAGTATGAGGATTGTCCTCCGGTACATTGTCGCGTGAACTGGAGGGTGAAGACAATCTGTAAAAAGAAAGAAAAATCTACTTCAGATATTTTAAAGTTTCTAAATACGAAAAATATCAAAAATTATTACGCTAAATTAAAAATTACAATAAAAATAAAATTATAAAAATAACCAAATAGCAATGCATTTGATACTTTATGTAATAATTGTAATAAATTGCTTAATCAACATTTTAAATTCATTGCAGTTTAACTTTTTACAATAAATCAATAATACAACTTAATGCAATAACCTCCCTTAACTGCTCTGATTGCTTGTCTATATTTGTCTCTATATTCAACACCAGATAATACAAGAGGTTAAAATGTCTACTCCTCAATGAGTATTTTTTCAGTTATTGGCAATTCTATTATGGATATAATGATGCTGAATAGTGTCTCCCTCAAAGCAAATCCAGATTCAAACTGAGAAATGGTATGCTGGTCAATCTCTTCAAGTTACAGAAGTTCTAGAAATTTCTTAACAGCACAAAACTGACATGGCCAGGTCTTATCATTTATAAAATCTAAGGCTGCACCAACGCAAAACAGAGGGATATAGGGAAAGATCGTTTATTGACAATAACTATCTCATTAACAGTACTTCCGTTGGAAATTTGAACTTTGTTCATCTTAAAAGCCTACCTAGAGGAGCACGAAAAAGAACACCTTGGCAATAGTTTTCCCTGATGCTAGTTAGAAAAACTATGTTCCCATCTCTCTCTATTTATTTAGCATTGAAAATACTGTTGATACTGCAAAGACTCACAAAAAAGGGCATGACTGAATTGAGATGTACAGTCTTTGTGCACTTTACACCAGTCTAAATGGTGCCACAGATGAATAACAGTAAATGGGATCAATGTTTAGGATAAGAGTGAATAGGCCACTTTCATTAAGATATGTGGCCACTACATCAGGACAATGTTGAATGTTTTTTTAAATGACATTCTCCATCTAATATAGTTATATCATGTCAAATCAATTTCACACAGATTTAAAATTTAAAATATAGAACTTGTTTTTGAATCGTAAACAATAAAATGAGAGTCTCTGAACTCTCCAGAATACCAAATTTTAAACAAATAGTTTTTAATGATTATTTTGTATTATTAATAAAGTTCATTTTAATTTACTTAACCTTTCATTTTGTTTTCTTCAACATAAAATTACTTCCTAATTCAAAAAAAAAAAAAAAAAAATTATCTCCTTTTTCCAACTTAATTATGCATATTTCATTTAGATTTCATTTAAAGCTCAACAATTAAATGCTTAAATAATTTTTGTTTAGTTGTTTTTCTTTTTTTTTCTGAACAATTTCAAAGGGGAGTACCATCTTTTCTTTGCACCCTTCTAATAATTATATATATATATTAATATATTAAATTTAAGTACAAAGAAAAATATTGGTGATGAAGAGGTAATTATTAGAAAGCTTATTAAAAAGGAAAAGGGGAAGGTGAATTAAAGTTATCTATATTTAAAGGCCCCCTTTCCTGATATTTTAAAAGTTAACAAGTTTCAAATATTGTGAAGCATGTTTCTTCAATTGAAAAATATTGTCTCTCGATTATATGTCATAAAAATGTGATGTTGTATCAAGTATCTAAACTGACTGCAAGTATCAATGTTTAGAAATTTAAACCATTTTATGTAATATCACAATTACATTAGTAAATTTTTTAAGACTTTCACAATATTTTTATTTTAGTTATAAGTTAATAATAATAATTATTAAAAAAAACTTTTCAACAACATCACTAATTGGAGTTCTTCAATAAGTAGAAAATGATGAAATTATTTTTCCAAAAATTTTCAATGTAATAATTATGCAAAAACACAAACAAATAAATACTGAATATCTAAAATTGGCAGATATCTTTGGACCAGTTATATCAATATTGAACATTGATTTTGAAATCGCTTTACTCCCTTGCAAAGCTTGGATTCATCAATCAACTCGAAGCAGTTATACCAGTTTTGAAAAATTGGTATTTTGATGTTGAATATCAAAAATAGAATTGAAACAATTAAAATTGAATAGTATAAAAGATAGAAAAAAATGCATTAGCATTGATGTTGCAAATGATGGATATATTAAATCAGCATTTTGTGAAAGTAAAAAATAATCAAATTGGATATATGGTTTAAGTCTTAAATTTATCTTTCGAAAAATATACTGATTTATCTCCCAGGATTATAGGCCATAGTAAAAAGCTCTACACTTGTAGTTCTGTTGCCCTATGTAGCTGCTGAACAATGTTGCAGGCTGAATGATATTGATTGCTTTTCGCCTGAGAGACAATTTATGGGTTATTTCATTCACTGGAGTTTTTGCTCGACCAACCTCCATAAATCTTTCCTATATAGCTCAACCTGTGATTTGGAACATTTTTCTATCACAACATTTTATAGTCTCTAAAAATCTTGGGGTATGCTTATCACACTATATCACTCCTCAAGCTTGCCATCATTCTACTTTGAGAAAAATTATCCAGATGGTTTCATCAAGCCAGTTTAACTAATATACTAACTTAGTTGAACTTGCAGAAATTGTTTTTAATAGACCTTTTTTTTATGGTTGTCATGTATGATGCACACTGACTGTATACAATTTGCATGCCCTCACATTAATGTGATGTCTTTTTCTTGATATTCGCACATAAATCTTCGTTCTACTGAATGTATATGCATTGCTCTAATAACAAGATCTTTTCTACAATTTTATGCTTTCTTTGCTTAGAAATTGCATCACTGCTTATGTTTTGCACTCAATGTATTTTAAAATAAATTATATTAATAAAAGTTGATTTTAGTTAATTCTGGTATGCAAAAAAAAAAACTCTTAGCATAGAATCATCTACATTTGTATTTCACTAAAATTATTTCTACTTGCATTCCAATTAAATACTGGCAATACTTGCTTGAAATAATAAACAAAAACATGAACAATAACAATTTAATAACAAGATAGCAACAAAAAAATAATCTAAATATGATTTATTGCAGTTTCTTACACTAAGTTTGTTAATACTATTACTTTACTCACAAGAAAAGATCAAAATTATGGATATTATATAATCATTAAAATGTAATGAAGCAAAAAATACTCTACAGTAACATATTTCATATAGCTATGTAATATTGCCAGAGCACATAAAATATAAAAGTGATCGAATAGCTCATCATATTAAAAATTTATACATTTCATGAGAGAAATAGATATAACTAAATATTTTTATAAATATTTCATTGCCAAACTGGGAGAAAAAAAAAAAATTTACATAAAAATTTTTAAAATTTGATAAAACATACCTGGAAACAACTTGTTTGACATATTTGTTTCAATAAATATTTTTGAATGATACTACAAATAATTTCAATAGTTTTAAAAATCATATACAAAAGTGTTAATTTAACAAGAAAATAAAAATAAACAGACCTGCTGGAAGCAAGGTTCTCTCCAGGAATGCCAAGGTCATGTAGGTCACTTGTTGAGTGGGAATGTCTGCTCGACATTGAGGGTTCTTCCATCTCCAGGCTGTGGCTCATGTGGGTCAAATCAACAGAGCTACCAGATAAGTGACTAGGATTGGGTCTCCTTTTAGCACCAGCACTCACCATTCTTTTTTTCATGCCAGCTCCAAAATTGAAGAACCTTAATAAACAGGAGCTCATAAAATATGCAATATATATATATGTTTAATTTAAATTACATTCCAAAACAATATTAAACTAATTTTTAGGTAATATTTTCAATAGTCTTTGAATTACAGCTTCAAAGTTATTTATGAAAGAATTCATAATAAAATATATTTGAAATACATCTGTAAATAATAAAATGAACTATCAAAAACATTAAAATGTTAAAATCCAAATGTTTTTTATTAATATAAGAAAAAATTATATCTTTCATACATCATTCTAAAAATATACTAAATTAACTTCCTTTTAAAAAGTATAATATACTTTTTAAAAATTATATGTATAGTAATAAAAAATATTATGCCTAGCAGTTTTATTTATTTGCATAAAAATTTATTTTCATTAAGTGACCAATTGTATAAAAAATTAGCATAACAAAATAAAAGGAGTATCATTGAAGTAAATTTTTAGGTATTAAAGCAATGAATGATATACAATAATTGAACAACAACAAATAAAATCTTTTTACACAGTTTGAATTAAAATACATGATTAGTGTTTTTTTCCATAAGAAGTTAGCCCTATTCTGAAATATTTTTACTGATTGCCAATAAATGAAAAGCTTAACAAAAAGTTGGAATTTGTAAAAAATAATTCATAATAATTAAAAACTGCAGGACATCATTGATTGCATAACAAAAATGTTATCAGAAAAATTTATGCATTAATAAACTACTTGAACAGTAAATTTTTCAAATGTTGAAAAGAATGTTGCAAAATATATTAAAATAATCTTTTAAAACATTAAATAAATTTACATTTTGATTGCAAACATAATTAAATATAAAATAGATCAGGCAAAATAAAAACCAGAAATCAGTTTGTTCAATTCATTATTTTATGTCTAATTCTGTGTCCTAATTAATAAATATTTTATAATTTAAAACGTATAATAAAGCATAATATAAAAATTATTTCAGTTAATTTAGCATATAACTGAAGATCTGAGAATTTAGCTATATTTGTTATTACAAAAGAATTAATAAGCTGCAATAAAGATAGCTGTAGATAATTGGTTAAATTATTGAAGCAAGTATTACTACATGTTTACTTTCTTTTATGTTTTAAGTAATAACATTTATGATGTTAATCCCTACAAAAGAATCATAATTGTAATAATACAAAAAGTATTTTTGTTAAGGGAAAAACTGCATTGAAATTAATAGGGAACTACAACAAATTATCAAATGTCAACAAAATGGCCATTTTGTTCATAGTAAAAGTAAAATAAATATCAAAATGGTTTCATCTCAAGTGATTCTCAAATATAACTGTTATCTAATTATAGTAATTATAATTTTCAATCTTTAATACAGAATATAAGTTTGATAACAAAAATTTAAACTTAATTTAAAAAGCTTAAAAAAATATTTTTTTAAATATGTTTAAAAACACATATTAAGCTATAGGCCAAATATAAATAAAAATAAATAGCACATGCATTTCTCATTAGGGTTAAGCAGAGGCAATCTTCAAGTATGCATACTTCAACTCTTTTAGTGTAAAATTGGATATGCAATTTATACTAATAAATCATTACATCATATAACAATAGAAGAGAAATTAACCTAAGGAGTCAAGTCATCATAAGCACAAAATCATTATATTATGACTACTATACACTAGTGACCATTGAACTTATTTTATAATTAATGAACAGCTTTTAGAACATTGTGATGAAATCACTTAATTGATGATTTCAGTTTATCAGAAATAATTATGATTCAAAAAGCTGAAATAACAGATTACGATTTCTCTAAAAAGAATTTGGAGGATATTGTTATAGAAATTATGCTACAAGGTACTTATATAGATTTTTAGAGCTGAAGAATGAATGATAACTATTGCATGTTTGCAGGCTAAAAGAAAGCTTTCATTATTTGTAAGTGTTAACAGACATTCTAATGCAAGAGTTTTTCAATGCACATTCAATAGAAAACGTTATAGTACACTTACTTTTTCTTCTGAGCTGGATGTAGTGAATTGAGAAGTAAATCTCTGTAATGGGCAGATCTTAGAAATCGTGGATAGGTATCTTTTTCCATTAGTGAATATACATGTAAAAGAGCAGCATCAAATGTGTAGCGCGAAGGGTTTTTCATGGCTTCTTGAACACACTCTATTGTGCTGCTGTCTAGATTTACTTCACAAGGGGCATTTGGGGAGAGAAATTCACTAAAATAAAAATAATTTGAAAATATTACACAGTATTTATGAACAATATGACAATATTAACTAAATATTATTTGTTTATTTTAATAAATATTTTGTAGGCATGCTAACAAAAGAAATCAAAGATTATTATTTGAAAATAGATGGCAAGAAAAATATGCTTCAAATTATTTTTCCCAAAAATATTAACTTTTTTATTTAAAATATATCAATTTTATAATTTATCATCTCAAGCAACACAAAAAATATTATTAATAAAGAAAAAGTAACTGAAATATTTAATATATATATATATATATATATAATATGTTACATACATACATATATATGTTTATATTATACATATATATGTTGTTACATACATATATATGTTTATTAGGATAAAAAAAAAAAGAATATTGATTTAATATTATAATGTGTAATTTTTCTTTTTGAAAACGATAAGAAACTAAAAAAAATATTAGATGCATAGAATGTTATCAAATATTCACCAGATATGCCAGCATAAGAAAATATCATTTTTCCAAGTTAGAAAATGTTACAATCAATCAATCATCTTTATTACAATGGAAAATCCATGACTGATAAAAAAGCATTTAAGTCAAATTCTACTTCACACATAGAAGTATTAAAGAATGCCGAAACTGATCAAAACAAATAAACTATGTAAAGTTTAAACAATTAAAAATATATTTTTTTATCTAGAAATATTATTTAATATCAGATCATGTGTTGGTACTTTCTATATGCATATAAAGTATTTACTACAAAAGGAATTTCAACAAGTTTAAAAATAATGTATAGAATTTAACAAGAAATGACAAAAAAGTTTTTAAATTGGTTTAATATTTAACTTTTTAAATAACTTTACTAGCCACTTTTTAGTAATATTTTAATAAATATTTTACAAAAAAATTGAATTTTGTTAAGTTATTTTAAAGATACTTATATATATTATATTTTTAGAATTGATTTTTATAGCATTTCTGTGCAAATTATATAACATAATATGTGCAAATAGAATTTTAATTACACAATAGTCACCAAATAAAATGAATTTATACAATAGTTTTTTTTTTTTTTTTTTTTTTAAAAACTGAAAGTATAAAACTCTTGTCATTTGTAATGAAAAAAAGCATGTGCAAGAGAAGATATAAGACAATATAAGTATGATTTAACAATACTTGTATTTGGTAGCATTAAAAAAAATTTTAACTAAAAATAATTAGATAAAATATTTAATAGAAATATTGAGCAAAATCCTTTTTATGTAAGCAAATATGTTCATTAAAAAAACAAAATTTTCTTAATAAATTTCAATTTTTAGAAAAGCTATTTATATGCAAGTTTTAAGTAAAGTAAATGTAAAATTTATTAAAAAATATTTAGAATATACAATTTTTCTATTAATTAACAATAATACAAAAAAAAAGAAATATAAATATTTAAACCTAAGATTTTATTTACTTGTAAATATCATGAACTTTTTCTCTATATCTGACTTGCCACCTCTTCTTAATGATTGAACTGCTTTCCAAAACAATATATTTTCATGACTGTATTCTGTTCTTAGGTAACGTTCAAATTCTTTAATACCAGTTGGATCATTTAACAAATCTTCTAAAGAGATGGCCCATAACTTTACTCGTTGTTCTGTAGGTACGTCTACTCTAAATATCAATGAAATTATGTAATGAATTATCAAAAATTAATTTTTAAATGATAAAAAATTGTGAAAATAATTTTAACGATTAAGTAAAAACAATAGTTAAATTAACAATCTTTTTTAATATCTTGAATAATCTTTTTTTTTTTTCATGTATACAGGAAAAGAAAAAAAAAAAAATTTTAATAAAAGTAATAATCAAACTGTCTACTTTTAAAATGATTACAATAATATACACAGTTTTGCTAAAAAAAAAAATAATAATAAAGGAAAAGTAAACCTTTTAAAAGAATATATTTTTTGATGCAACACTTACATTTAAATAAAATTTAAAAATGATTTAAAATTAAATTTATAAAAAAGTTTTATAAATTTCCAAATTAGAAATTAGAAAATTCATTTAAAATACGGTTTTGTATAAGTCAAAATTTATATATCTACAAAGCATATTTCAGAATGCAGCATAATTTTTAAAATGTCTATTAGTACTTAAACCTAAATAGATGAATCTTACTCTCGATTATTGAGTGTCCATAATGTTGTATCCTCAGTTATCCAAGGATTAGAAGGCAAAACACCCACTACGAAGGCATCGAATTCGATGTACTCTTGACAATGGTTTAAAAGACTGTAATATAAAAGGAAAAGTCTCAAATTAGTTAATTTGCATTATCAAAAGTTTGCTTTTGTAATTTAAGAATGTTTGCAGTATTTAGAAATACATATATATGGAAATCCCTTTGACAATACTTTGATCACTTTGACAATATATTGTTAATTTGAAATGTTTAAAAATTCCTTTTATAAGAAAATTCATCAATGAATCACAATAATAATATTAAAATTTATCTTCAATCATAAATATATATTTAAAATATAAACATTTTTCATATCTCTCAAATTTACTAACTTCATATATAAATTTGTTAAGAATTTTGACATTTCCTACAATAAAATTATACAAAGACTATCTATTTTACAATTTAAATGTAGATAAAAAATTACATTCTTATTTAGAATATATTTTTAAAGTTTTCTATCAAAGATGGATTTAATATTACCTTTCAACAATTTGATAAGTTTTAACTCGTGGTCTGTTAAGACTCTCTAACAAAAGTGTTTTCTAAAAATCAAAAAGAAATTATAAGATTTCATATAGTACATCAAACTTTTTGTTACAATGTAATATAAAATAATATGTAACTTATCTACATTTGTCTTTTTGTTTTTAAAATATTACTTCACACTTACTTCTCGTTTTAGATCATTGATATTCTTTTTCTTTACCTTCCTGTTGGCTAAAGGTGTTTTTTCGAGGCAACTGATAGAACCAGGCTAGTAAAAAATAACAAAATCTTAATAAGTTTAACAAACAGACATATGTAATCAAAAATAAGAAACTACTTAATAATAAACAATATAATATATTATTGAATACAACAATGTAAGTACAATAAACTCTTATGAACAATATAATACATTTAACTTTATTAAACTATAAATATTGAATTATCAGTGTGTGTCTCATCTCTGTTTATGTATGCATGCGTGCATGCATGCATACATAAACAGAGATAAGAGAACAGATGAAAATGAATCATTAAAAATATTTTCTTCAAAGGTAAATTAACAGTTGAATACTGATTATCTTTTTTTATATAGTAAATATAAATTAGTAACATCATTAAAAAAATGTTTTTACTTTATAATTTAAATTAATATGAAATGTTTCTATTTTTCCATTGTTTATCAATGAAAGCATTATTGTTTAATTATTTTAATTTCATGGAATATATACTGCAAATATATTTTTTTTCTTTGTTTGTTTAAACTCCAGTCCACATATTCGATTCCTTTATTCTGTTTACATCCTCTTAAACGAATAATAATTTACCATATTATTACAACTTCAGAAATGTTAATGGAGGTACAAATTGAACTTTACAAATATATATGTTAAAGAAAACAAGTAAAAATTATCAAAAACTTATATGCTGATAGGTATTATACATATTTTATAATAATAATTATTATTTTTATTTACAGCCAGTAATCCTCACTGTGAATTGTACAGTGCTGTTGACTATAACACAGAATTTATTGCATATAAATTTTTAAAAACTTAATAAATAATTTAAACTTAATTTCAGTTAAACAAAAATAAATTTTATAAAAGCATTTATAAAAAAAATAAATAAATTTTTAATTTCAAAATTACCACACCATGTGAATAATTGTTTAAAATTGTAAGTAGCATGATAATTCCAAAACATAAATTTTGAGCATTAAAATCTTACAGAAATTTATTTTTAAAAAATGTTGGTAGTTAATAAACCTTACTTACAATAAAAAAAAAATATATATATTCTATTTGTCAGACATCAAAATTTTTAATGTTATTAGATACAGCTTTCAATAAAACTTTTACAAATATCTTTAATTCAATTTGTAATGCAATAAAAAATTAAAAGAAAAAATAAATAAACAGTTAATAAAAATGAGACTTTGCTAGAAATTTTAAAAGAACATAAAAAATTCAAAATTATTAACAATTACAGATAATAATAATTATAATATCCATTTAAATCTAAAAAAAATAAATTCAAATATTACTTTTTATAAAGTAATATTTGAAATTATTTGGCCATTAAATAATAATGGTCAATTTATAATGGAAATTATAAATGGCCATTAAAATTTGATAAAAAATATTTTACAGAAAGAAATTAAATTTACCGTGGCCTGTGTACACGCCAATACGATTTTTCTTGGCTCTCTAAAACCAGTCTATCTCCTTTCTTCTTATCTTTGGCCAAACTAAAATTTAAAAAAATAATAATTTGACTTTAAATGTCTCAAAATTTATATACATAGTTTTAAATTTAAAAAAAAAAAAATTTTACTCTTACAAATAATAATCTCATCACTGCAATCCTCATTAACATTATTCCGATACATTTTACTAAATAAAAATACATCATACATTAACTAAAATAATGCAGAATTTTTAGCGATTTTTTTTCATTTTACAATTTAAAAATTATTTGAAATCCTTACTTTGATTACAAAAACAATTTTGAAGTTAATATCCCATTTTAAGTCTATGTATGCAAACAGAACTAAGAAAATAATGTGCCCTTTCATCATTTTCATATTTTTCATTCAGAAGTTAATGCACTTCACAATAGCTCTTTTTCTAAAATACATAATAAAATTGATTTTTATAAATTTTCTAACATCTTTTTGGCCTTCAATAATTAAATAAACCCGATAATTTACATGCTTCAATATATAAACAAATAATATTAAGATCTTTCATAAAACTAATGGAAAAAGTTCCATTTTATCAAATATAGCAAAATTAAGTTTTTCCATAATCAAATTTTCAAATACAAATTGTATTAGTAATATGAGATTTTACAATAGTATATTTAAAACAAAAATATAGTATATTACACAATATGAAACTAAGTTGATTTTTACTTATTTCAAAATCTAGGAAAATCAAACAAAAAAAAAAAAAAAAAAAGTAGTTTGAAGAATGCATAAAAATTAATATATTTTAACAAGATGTTTTGATATAAAAACAAATACTATATATTCAATAAAAATTGTTTTAATAACTAAGGTATGCTAATAATATGTTGTGATAGAATTACTTTTAGCTATTTTTCAATAACTAAAGTTCAAGTCATATTTAATGAGCAAAATTTGTAATTTTGACATTAAAAATGTCTTAGTTTGCAAATAAAATTTATATTCCATTTGCCTCTACGACTTTATCTTATTTTGTAAAATAATGATGAGAAAAAAACAGAAATATAATACTAATTAATTAGAAGTACATATGAATATAACTGATAACTTTTTTTTTTTTTGCAATGAATATTAATTCAATAATATATAATATAAAAATAAATAATGTATAATGCAAAAACATCATTATTATTAATACAGAAAATGTTTATAACTTTTTAAAGTAAAATATTCTGTAAAATTTCTACAAAAATGTATACATGCACACCTGACTTGTTCTTCTGCTTGCAATGCAATGAAATCCCATTTGTGGCATAGCAGTTTTTTTAGCCGAGCCAATGCCTCCTATCATTAAAAAGATTAGTGTTAATTATCAATTTCAAAATTTGATTAAGAATTGTTAACAAAAAAGATATCAATAATGCAATAAAAGTATAATAAATACTTTTAAAATAACCTACTTGTTCGTAATCTTCTAAACCATGTTTTTGTTTGTTCTTCCTAGATCGTTTTAACAAATATATAGCTGCAAAAAAAAAAAAAAAAAAAAATTATGTTATAGCAACATGAAATGCATAAATAAAAAAAATAGATAATCATAAATCTATCCAAAATTCAGAAATTCAAAAAATAAGGTGATATCATGCAAATTTTTTTTTTTAAATATAATCAATTTTTAAATTTAGAATTGTTTTAACACCTATTTGTACATATTTTTATTTGGATGACATTCTTCTAAAATATCTACATTAAAAGTTTTTTCTAAAGTATTATTTACAAATTTTTTACAAAGTAAAGACTTATAGCAAATATGCTGCAAGTTAATGAAACTAAGTTTTATAAACACTTTTTGAATATTTGTCAGATAGATTTTTGTTATAATATTCAATTTCATACTACTACTACATATATTTTCAGAAAAATTAAATCTATACACAATTGAAAAATTTAGAAAAATTATTACATCTGTTACTAAAAAAAGTGTATTAAAGCAAATTGATTGTCAAATATAATTTAACTCTCTTTCATTAAAATACAGTCAAATGCCCTTCATTAAATTCTAATTTTTTTCATGGGACCTTGAAAAATTTATCTTGAACAAGTAACAAAATTATACAATTTTCAAATAATTGAAAAATATTTTCATAAAGGTAACTATACTGTATTTTCATACTATATTTTCCCTATAATCTGGGACCAAACAATAAATCACCAAAAAAAAAAAAAACATGCAATAAATATGGTTTATATTTCCAATTTTCAAGGGTTTTTTTTTTTTTTTTATTCATTTATTTATATACATGAAAATTGTAATTAATTACTTTGTAATTAATACACATGAAAGAAGTAATATTGCATTTGTTAAAAATAATTGAAATATAAACAGTACTGATACATATTTACTTACAAAAACAAAGGCTGATATAATAATATATTTAATCTCAAACTTTATAGAATTGTTAAGTTGAATTATTGCAGTTAATAATTGGCTAAATATTATTTTGAATCCATGGACACAATAACAACAATTGGCACTTAGCAATATTTGTTTCTAGCACCTAACTATAGGAAAATAATAACTATTCCAATATAATATAATATAATAAAAACATCAGAATAGAATATGTCTGCAATCATATTAAAAAAAAACAAAGTGGCAACACACTAAAAATCTTTTTTTTAAATAAAATTGTTTAAAAAATATGGTAGACATTTTCAAATACTTAGGAAGATTAGGGAAGAAAATAAATAATTTAGTATTCAAATATTCTAATTTGTGTATTGGTCATTGTAAAGATAGTTAAGTAAATGGTGTTTAGTAGCACAAGGGTCATACAACACCAAAAATTTGATTATTGTAAAATAAAGGTTCATATTAAGCAATCTGCTGTTGATTAAATGAAAACTTTTTAAAAGAAAAGTATTGCATTTTATGTTGAAAATAACATCAGCATGTGAAATGAGGAAATTGAAATTGCAAAAAGAAGCATTAAATCAAAGTAATTAATAATAATAATGGCATTATGGTGTAATGTAAGTCAATCACAAGACAAAAACTTAAATATATACGACAGGAGAATTCAAAATATCCTTCTCAAGATAATGATGAAGATCTTGTTGCTAAAGGTTCTAAAAAAATGATGGATCTATTCATTTTTAAATCAACACAAATAGTACTCATTTAAATAGTCTGGATCTAGAGTTATTAAATTTTATACAATCTTTACAATCTATAACTTTTCCCAATACATCCAATGAACAGATTAAATGCTTTCCAAAGATATAAAGAAAAAGTGTTTTCAAATTAAAGCGATGAATAATAAACCATTTCAATTAAAATTTTGTATTTTAATTTATATAAATTTTCAGCATCAATAAACTTACTTAATTTAATTTAAAATATAATTACATGCATATATAACATAAATAGATATCACAAATAATGAGAAAATAACTGTTAAAGTTTATGCCATAAAATAATTGCAAAAATATTTAAGTTTCAAAACTTCAATACTGTTAACTGAAATGCTTAGTTTTTATGTGATCAAAAACTAAATATTTTGAAACCTTACCATAATCTGTGTTGTCAGGCTGATGGTGAGATGGCCAGAAATATGGAGCCTAATGACAGAAATTACCATAATTATGTTACTTTATCTGACTACAGAAAATTTTATTATTACAACAACTGTATGAATACTAAGTATACATTAATTAAATATGTATTACAAAAAAAAAAAAAGTCAAAAGATTAAATAAAATCAACATAAATGTATAATCTATGGATAAGATAATAACATTAGTTGATATTTTTGCTAAAAGAAAAAAGTTGTATAATCATTATGCTTACATTAATTAAATATGTATTAAGAGTCAAAGTTAATGCATAACACAATGCATAATAATAAAAAAAAATTTATAGAAAATAAGCATAGTTTAAATTACTAATACAATTTGTTAAAAGTATTTCATAAAAAAGGAAGGAAACGAAAACTTACTTGAAACCTATAAAGAGAGCCATCATCCCTGATAGCTAGAGACCTAGTATCGCCCACGGGAAAAAAGTAACCATGTTGGCACAGTTGGTTGGCTAAATGAACTGCTTCTGCCAAAGGACACACAGAGACTTTAAAGGAATAAATATATTTGCTCACAACTCAATCCGGATGATCTTTAGTGATTTAAATATTTTTATTAATTTAAAATAACTAAATTTCTTAATATTTTTTTCTTTCAAATATAATGTTAGTGAAAAGAACCATATAGCTATTTATAAATCATAACATAGTAAAATATTATTCTGATTTAAAAATTTAGAAAAGGCATCCATAATCTCAAAGTTTTGGTTTAAAACATACATTTTATATTAAATAGCCCTTAATAATTCTGTATAATAATACAAAAAAAAAAAATAGATACATAGATGAATATAAAAAACTTTAAAATATCTAAAATGTTGATAATATCATATCAATTAAATTTTCAGAATGGATAGAAGGAGATTTGATTATCATTAATGAATTCATATAAAATGTATATTTATCTCAAATAACTTCTCTCAGTGTTTAGTATGGAAATCAATTTAATACGAAACATAAATATTCTCCACTTTCTTTTTGCATTATCATAACTGAATTAATATTTCTAAACATTTTATTTAAAAATATGAAATATGAATAGTAATGCCCCAAAAAATCATTAAATTATACTATTAATTTTAATTTTACAGCATTAGAACATTTACATTAACAAATTGAATATATTTTATTTAAAAAAATATAGAATAAAAAGATGGATAAAAGTAATAATTTGCTATATTGGATAATTTTCACTTAACTTGATTTTTTTCTTATGAGAAACAAATGCAAACAATTTTTTTTTTTTTTTAGTTTGAATTTTACTAAATAATATATAATATTTTGTTTAGACCATTTTTAAGCATTAAAACACAATTAATCAAATTTTGATATTATAGTGTTAAAGCAGGAATTTTTTGACATCATAACTTGTTTTTAATTTCACAAAATATAAAAATTATTGAAGGAAAAATTAGCAGCAGAAAAATACATTAAACATTTAAATAATTTGAAAAAACTATTATTTATAATGTAGAGAACTTACCCTGTTCTTCAATATTTAACCGCTCCATCAGCCATTCAACAAGATCATAGGCTAAAAAAAAATTTTTTTTTTTTTAATTTTTATGATATTATTTTAAAGAGCAAAACAAAAAATGCTGTATTTATGACAATATTGCATATGGCGAATATAAAATTACAAAATAATTCTTTCAAAGTAATTGAAAATGTCGGTAATTTATTTATTTTGAAGAAAGGAGCAAAAAAAATTTAATAAAGTATAAAAATGATGCATATTATTTATACGATTGCAGCTAATAATAACAGATTGCAATGCTAATTTTTATTTTACATTACTTAAATTAAGATTAAAAATAAGAAAATAACCTCTATTTTTCTAAACTCGGTTTTAGTTTTGGTATCTAAAACATTTGTTCCAAAAATAAAACATTTTTAAAATAATAAAGAATAATTGAATTATTCTCAAATTTTATACAAATTTCTATTTAAAGAAAAAAAACGCGCTAAATTATTTGAATGTAATTGACTTGACTTAACTGAGATTGACGTTAGGCGATGCTGCTGTATCTCAATTTATCCAATTACTCTTTCAAGAAAAATTAATTTTTCAAGAAGACCGAAAGATTCAAACTCCCAAATTATTTTCTTTATGTATAAACAAACAAATTTTTTTCGAAGTATGTTTTTGTGTAAAGTTTCTTTAAAATGTAATATTTATGACAACATAAAAAATATAGAACATAAGGTTATATTTTGACTTGACATAACAGATTAATGCTCGAAAATTGGCAGATTGTATTTTGTAATTCTGGCTTAAAAATTAAATCCGCATCCGAGCTTTGCAAACGGGATAAATTGGTATGATTCGTCATTAGATATGGCATGAATCATCAATTTTATAAAGATTCGTACCAATAACTTAATTGAATGAACCGAAAATAATGAATCCATATTTAAAACGAGCTAAGATAGCAAACTGATTTCAAATAGACAAATATATAATAGGAATTTTTCTGAAAATTTATTTAAATTTTCTTTTTAGTATTCAACTATACGAAATCCATGTTTTTAATGGTATTATATGCACACAAAAATAATGAATTAATTAATACGTTAAAATGCATTGAATTCTGTAATGTTTAATCAAGAAAACTTGATATAGATAGTTTATTATTTAACACCTTTCGTTAGGTAACTTTGACAATCTGGTGGCCAACACATTCTACACAGTGCTTAGGATTCAGATGATCTTATACAGTTTGGGAAATGATGTGGGTGAAGTTCAGACACTTGAATTTTTAACAAAGGTGTTCAGTAAACCATGTTCAGATTTGAAACATTTCGCAGGACCTAAACCTGTTAACGAATGTGTCAGTTTGAATTCGAAAAAATCCCTTTACAACGCCTTATCAAAGAATCTTCAATCGCTTTTCTGAAAAGTGTAATCTTTTGCTACTTGAACAAAAATCAACATCAGACCGATAGGTACTCGAAAATTGTCAAATATTCCATCTAAATTGCACCATACAGGATTTAACTGCGTTGACATCCGGCGCACAAAACTTAATTTTTCAAGTCTGTACGCAGATTAAAAGGTTTGCAACTCATCCCTTCTTCTCGAATTTAATAGAGGAACATTCTTGTCTATGCATTTATCCATCCCATCTCTGGTATACATACAGTTCGTCATCGCTTATCAATTTCGAATCAGCCAATCTTGCCCAACGAGCTATAAACAAGTTCTTGGACTGGGACAGATCAATTAGAAACAAGATTTAATATTATCTTATCTATAATAGCAAAGGGAGTGGCAAATCAATAGTACACAAAACCAATTTATTGTCAACGAAGAGAGTGTCAAAATTTCGAAATCGAAATATATATGATAGAAGTGCAGTATAGCAAGGTTATGTACTTTACGTGTATTGTGGATGTAGTGTAGCAGAGTTGTCCATGGTATACCATGCATAAATTAAATATATGGCATGTGTCCCACTACAGTCAGAATTGTTTTGTTTACATTAATTAATAAAGCTTATTGGTACTATGGTTGTTAAACTTTTTTTTCCTTAGTGTCTTATAAATAAATTTCAAATCAAAAAATCTTCCAAACAGTCGATTGATTTCAATCCAATTAAATGCAAATAAACTTTTATCATAATATTTTTATTGCTAAAAATTAATTCGTAAATAATCACCCCTTCAACCTATATTTTAAATGCATTAATAATAAAATTCCATTGCTTAGTCTAAATGTAATATTTCTTAAATTTATTATTTGTTCATGATAAAAATTTAGAAAAATTTTATTCATCATTGTTTACTTAACACTCAACAATATCAGTAAGAAAAAGGTATTTGTTTCATCAAAGGTCGATTACATCACGTTTCATTTCTATTTAAAGCCAATATTGATTTTGAGAAAAGCATACAGTTTAGCAAATCACGACTGCTCTTTGATGCAGCGAATAGCATTTCGCAAACCGCAAAAATGCACTTGTACTATTTGCGAAGTATGAAATATGCCAATTTATGTCGCATTTATTTAGTCTATTGAAAATAACAGTACTTTTTTTTTTTTCCTTTAAGGAGCACCTGTATAATGATTTGTACAAATGAGTAAATGAAAATATTTTAAATTCATAATTATGCAAAACTCTTAAATTAAGAACACAAAGTACTTCTATTAATATTTTCTCCTTAAAATTGCATACGAAATTTATTTGTGTTAAATTTTATTTCATGTTAGGGATTAAATAATTTAATTTTACAACTTTATAATAAACATTACAAAAAAAATGTGTGGTGGTATGTGAAACATTAATTGCTCTACCCACATTAAAAAATAACGTAGTCATTTTGATGTTGAACATTTTTTTAGGTCGTAAAAGATGGCTTCGTACATAAAGAAATGAGGGCAAAAGTGTAAATAACATAAAACTGATATCATTAACGAATTTCAATTTATCATGTAAGAACGTATATCATTTATTTCAGCAACAGAATGCATAACATTAGCTGATGGTTAAATTATTTTCATACCCATAGCTGATTCATAGAAAATATTTTGAGAAAAATAAAACAACATTAACTTCCACTGCCTATGTAGCAGCGTTATTTTTCAAATTTTATTAATGTCAGTCATTTTACTACAAATATCTCACTTATATTTCGTAATGTTGAAATCATACAGCAAAACTTACATTTAAGCCATATTTTCTAGTGTACCAATAGCAATTAAAAATTTTTGTACCTGCCAACACGGTTCAACCCATACAATTCTACTTAAAGCGGCGTTGTTTATTTTTGGCATTCCATGATTTGAAGGAATTGGGTAAATTCTTTTATCTGTTGTATTTTAAAAAGAAATTGAATAAATTGAGGTAAAGCAGCATCAGCGAACATACATACCAACATACATACCATAAAGTACCAAGTCAAGTTAAGTCAAGAATTGGGAAAATAATTTATGCATTTTTAATGTGTTTTAAGCCTTCAGCCAAATTAAATTAGTTTCAAATATAAATATTACACAAACTTATCAAAAAGCAAATCAGTATTTCATATTTTAATTTAACTTTAAATCCTAGCTAGAACTAATTTCACAGTCTTACGAGCAAGTTATATTCAACTGAAACAATTAAATTGCGGCGTCACACAATCTCTGCACTAGAGAATCATGAACAATTCAAAACGACATGTAGAGTTAGTGACTTGGTGTCGTAAATTGGTAATATATATTTACTGTAAATCTGCTTACGTGAAATAGAAAGTGAAATTTTTTATGTGAAAGTTTTACATGGCGTACGAAGAGATTAGTTTATTTAAATAAAAATTTTACTCTCTTCCTACACATTATTTGTGGACGCCGTTGAACTCATACAAGAACATCATGTTCACACATGACAAAATTAATAGATGATTAAAAAGTGTAACATGTGGATTTAAATCCGAATCACATTTCTATAAATGGTTTTATTTATAAAATAATTACATAAACATTAATTAGATTAATAATTTAGCATCAAATTTCTCCAAATATATATATTTTTTATTCTAATCATTGGCTGACTTTCACTTAAAAAAAAAAAATTTATAACCAGAATGATTCTAAATGAGGCTTCAATAGTTTATGTCTTTTAAACTTTCCAAACTTTATCGATGATTGGATAGCTATTCGACAAAGGCAAACCAAATTCACTTTAATATTCAATTTAAGAAGAGAATATTTCAAGTTATGGGCAATATATTAATAATTAACTATCTTTACTTAGTGTATCTGATTAAACATTACAGAATTCAGTACATTTTAAAGTATTAATTAATTCATCATTTTTGTGTGTATTTAATGCCATTAAAAACATAGATTTCGTAGAGTTGAATACTAAAAAGAGAATTTAAATCAATTTTCAGAAAGTTCGTATTGATGTGCAGACATTTTTAAATTCTCATGCCATCGCCCCTGGTGCCGCAATCAGAAAAACTAACATATAGTAGTCGTAAACCGAAAAGCATGCAATTCAGCGATATATAAGTCATAATTTTCCAAAGGAATGTTACAAATTTTAAAACAATATCCTTTATAAGTATCCAAACTCACATAAATAAAAAAATTTTCTCTATCAATAATATACAGAGAATAATTTAAAAATCCATTACAATTGATTTATCATTTGAAAAAGGATTTAAATCCATATAAACTATGAATAACCAGTAAATATTGGCAACTATAATCAAGATAAGCTTGCCATTTTCTGTTTTATTCCATGTTTATTAAATTACTGTAAATAAAAATATCCATTACAATCTATTTGAAATTTAAATAATATGAATATCATGTTATTAATAAAATTAAGTTGATAAGTAATAAAATTGTAAGTATATAAGTAGTATGTTGGTTGATAAAATTGTAAATATGTAAGTTTATAAAATTACATAACTTTATACAATTGTGTTAAACTTGACGATAGTGCGATAAATAAAAGACGATTAAATAATTAAAAAAAAAAAATTTCAAGTTTCTTATAAATTTTTTCTAATGATTACTTAGAAAAAAAATGTGTTCCTCTACTACGTAATTATCATCCAATATTAATGCAAAGGAAAGAAAATCATGAACATTTTAGTTCTAGCAAATACTCCCTTAGCTATTCCCTTAGCTGGGACAAGCGTTGCTATGGAAACAGAAGTCGATGACCTGCAGCGTAACAACTGAGAGATCGCCTACGTTCAATTTGAAAGTTTTGTTTTATTTCAAATGAAAAAAAGTACATAAACTTTAACATTCTCATTTTTTTTTCCAAGAAAGATTATGAGTATTACAAAAGAAAATGGATCAATCAAAACTTTTAAAGAAAAAGATTGAAATCTGATCTCTTTAATAGAATGGATAAAAATAAAATCAAGAAAATTTGCAGCGATTTATATTTTTCACAAAAATTCGGCTTGAAATTTTTTGGATGGTCCTAGGAGAGGTTTGTTATAGTTAACAAAAATTAAAGGTTAAATTTTGATAATAAACAACGGGTGAAAAAAAAAGTAAAAATGTTTCTATAAAAGATTTTTAAAGAAAATGTTATCAAATCTTTTGTTAAAAAACTCTTAGTATTGTACAGACAAACGAGGCTTAAATATTGTTAATAGTTCATTGATATTTTGTTTTATTCAATAAACGTACATAAATATTATTTTAAAAAATATTTAAAAATTCTAAAATGTTCGTGAATTATTGTTTAATTTAATATTTCATGAATTAGACTGTAAATGAATGAATATCTAAATAAAAGTAAAACATTATGATAATAAAAATGATAATAGTAACCTAAGAAAGCTGAAGGAATGGTTGTAAGAAACATCTTTTGTCGACGTAACGGAACTCCCGTTTCAGGATTCTGCATTTCACACACCAACTGCTCCATCTGTAAAACAATATAAAAAACATTATTGTAAATACTACAGCATTGTTTTAAATTATATGGTTCAATAAAAAAATTCACTAGTTATCTTATGAAATCTCTCTCTATATATATATATATAGAGAGAGAGAGATTTCGTAAGATAGCTGAAGGGGGTGTAATTTGTATATGAGAATTGTATTTCAATGTAACTTAAGAACTAGAATATTTAGATTATAATATTCTTCTCTGAAGTAAATGTACTATTACGCATCTATTAACTACAAATGCATATAAAAAGTTCTATAGATAAAGGTATATTAATTATAAACAGCTAAAATTTTAATGATATTTCAGATAATCGACATCGTAAAAAGTAAAAAAAAAGTAATTTGAAAATAAATATAACATAAATGTATATAAATATATATAATTAAAAAACATAAATATAACATAAATATATTATATACTGTAAAAGGATAATTTTATATAAAATTCCTATTAGAATTTGATATTTTTAAACTTATTTTTGGAAGGAACCAAAAAAGTCTAACCTAAACAATATCTAACTGAAATCTAACTAAAACAATCTTAATAATAATGGCCACACAAGTAATTTTCAATATTTAATTCGATGATATCGGATCAAGTTAAATACCAGGAATTTAAACCTTTTAATTCTTAATTCGTAATTATTAAAATTAAATTACCATAAAGCAGCCAGATTTTTTCTTTTTAAAAATCATTAAATCTGATAAAATTTATAATTAATTATTTATTTAATTTTTCAGACGATATTAAAAAATTAATAAAAATGTTACGTTCAGAAACGTTCGATTCCAACGATATCGCTCGTTCTTATTAAGTTTAAAGTCCTGTGTAAATTGTAGAACGATACAAAAAGCAATTTAAACTTTTTTTAAAAGTTCCGTAATCATTATTTGAAAGAAAAAATTGTTGTAAGTAATAAAAATCTCGAAAACGTGATATCAATCTTCAAAAAAAGTTCAGCTCTCCAACAACACTGCTTCTTATATTTGTTGTAGGGTCTCAAATAAATAAAAAGAGTTCAGTATCACCAACGTAACTACTAAAACAATTTTTCAAAAGTCTGTTAACTTTTTGACTTTAAAACTTTTTTCCCCCTTGCACAACATGAAAGAGAGAAGACCGAGAATCTGGGCAGCATCATTCGCCATGTGACCTTGAAAACGGGAGAAGAACACATTACAGGTCGATATCAAGCACAACACACACCTTCCATTCATTTTTTAAAAGCAGCAACTCTCGCTTCTCTCTCACTTGAAGTAGCAGTAGGAATACAACTCTGATTTCTTCTCTGAACAATCGATTGGAGGAGAGAAAAGTATGTTTTTAGTTTGTGCCTGTGGGGTTGGTACTTTGAAGAATAAATAAATAAAAACTAACGAAAAAAAAAGAAAGAGAATACTTTTGCTTTCTGAATTTTGGTCTTGAAGTATTTTAGCGTTTCCAATAATGATTTTTTTTTTTTCGTAAAAAAAATGAAATGTTGCTTTTCATTTTTTTTTTTTTCAAAATTAAAGTTATATATTTATGATGTTTGTTATATGTTTATAAAGTTATTTTACAGGTATAGGGTGATTATAATTAAAGTCTCACTTTCAAAATGCTGTAAAAAAGAACCACTTGTCACAATGAGTTCAAATTTGAACTGAAGATGTTTGAAGAAGGGGGAAACGGTACAGCATCAAAAAAAAGTTTCAAAGTTTATTAATAGATGCTGTAAGCGGCATAAAGAAAGTGAATTTGGATGGCAGTGATATTTTAAATCGAAATGACAACATATTTGGCATGAGTTGCAGATTAAACCAACTGTAGTCGGTCGGAGACTTCTAAGTCATTCAACAGTTGCGACACTGTTAGAGGAAAGCCCATACACCACAACAAGGTCATACCAAATTGGATGAGAAAAATCGATGGATCTTTTTTTATGCCATACCATTTCCCCTTCTTCAAGTATCTTCAGTTCAAATTTGAACTCCTTATGACAGGTGGATCCTTTACATCATTTTGAAAGTGGAACTTTAATTATAATCACCCTGTATATCGATGTCATTTTGCATATCATCTGATTTCCAGATTGTATACCATCGAATTAATTGAAACTAAACAATAATTTAAATAGTATATTTATTTAATATCAGTATACCAGATATTTACATTTGTTTGCTTTGCTTTCAAATTCATATATATGCAATTTGTATTGTTAAACGGTCCATTAACATTTGCGTTAAAGATGCATTATAATTAAAGAGAAAAATAAATTATAGTTAAACTTAATTATATAAAAATTGTATCATTTTAAAATAATCAACATAAATATATCTATCATTATCCCCTCTTCAAGTAAAATTTATAAAAAAAGAAGAACTAAAAAGAAAAATAAATATTTTTAACCGAAAATTAAATTGATAATTTACACTTAATTAATTAGTTTAGAAACATTTGATTTGAATGAATCAAATGAATCAATGAATTTATTGAATCTGCAATAAATAACAGTAAAGTATAACAAATGTTAAATTCATTTTCAAAGGCACAATATATAGTAGACATTCGTTGTTTTCGATTTTACTACATTTAAATGCTTTATTGACAAAATTGGCGCATACATAAAAACTTCTTTTTATATGGTCTCTTTAAATGGAATTTAGATTTAAAAAATAATTTTTATGGGATTTTTATTCAATTTTACGTAATGAATCAAAAGTCTACGAAAAAATTAGTAATTCAAGAAAGTTTTGTGAATTTTGAAAATCCTCGTTCCCATGGTCTAATTAGTCCAAAGTGTGCAAAAAATGACCGTAGAACTACAAACCAAACCTCGTTCCCATTTCAATAAAGAAAATTCTTAAATTTCCCACTATAATAAGTTTTGCACAAGACATTGGAAAAGAACGATTCGAAGATGATAGTTCGAAGATGTCGAAGAACTGTGATGAATCTGTAAGTGAAGACAAACAATAAAGAATCTTTCTGAAGTATCGAAAGCGATGCAATTAAGGATATTGATCATTGATAATCCTTTTCCATGGCTGATATATAATTAAAGAAATTGTTAAACTGGCTAGTAATTTAGGTTAGTATTTTGTGTCGCACGATTTAAAAGTTAAACATGATGGGAGATTTTCACGTGAGGTTCAGTTGCTCATATTCTTATAAAGGAAATTATATAGACTTATTACCTGAAGCACAAAAAAAGAAAAATTATCATGTTCATGTTTAATGTTCATTAATAGTTTTATGTTCATTATTAGTTCATGTTTTAACTGAGTTCTTGTAGGAACATACAGTGCTAATTTTGTTCAAGAATGGGAAATTCTATTGATATTGTAATTTCAAGAAAATTAAAATTTTCAGTATTGAAACGAATTCCAGTATTCAATTGAATAGATGGAAACGAAAAAGCAGATCTTCTGGCAATAAAAGTATCAGAAGTTTCTGGATAACGTCCTATTCCACTCTTGACTATTTTAGGAGTATACGGGACAAAAATTAATATATTAGTGAATTATTATCTAACACCAAAAAGGAACAGTCTTAGAGACAATCGGGGATGACTAGAAAATGTAGTGTAAAACCTCGTAAAGAGGCTTTTTGCCAATTTTAGATTAAGAATTGGACACGACTGCATGGTCGAACATCTGACCAAAATAGGGATTGTGAACTCTGATATATGTGTTTTATGTAAGACAGCGAAGATGAATAAGGTCCATCTACTTGTTTGCTCTGGATTGACTCTAACTTACAACAAAATGGTGATTTGAGTACTCTTTACTGGAGGGCTAGAGAAAACATGTCCTGATCGCACAGTCTTTTATTATGGTGCTTCTAGCTTTTTAAATGTTTATCCTTAGAATATTTAACTTGTTTTTAACTATTTTTAAAGCCTTTTGGTCTTTTTTTTTTTTGTTAAGAATGCCTAATGTTTTTCCCTTTGTAATTTTGATTGTTTATATATTCTTTTTGTTTTACGGTAAGTGGGCCAAATTTATACGAAAAAATTCGATTTTTCATTCGAAATTTCATATGAAAATTTAATATAATTATTTTTTCATATAAATTGGGTTCTAATAAACCATAGGTAACAACAACAACAACAAAATTTCTAGTGTCAGAAATTGATAATAAATATCATTATTTTTTTTAGAAAATCAAGCAAACAATTAAAAATAAATACATGCTTTTTTAATATTAAAATTCATTACATATATGTGCATTCGGCATGAAATTTAAATAAAGATTTAATGAATTCAACGTTATTATTATTATTAATATTTTGTTTGTATTTCAAGATTGAATACAATCTTCACTTTTGAGATCAATATTTCTTTATACGTGTAATTTTTAGAAATGCATCTATCACGAAAGAATAAAAATATGGTGACAACTTTAAGTTTTAACTGATTAAATATAGCAATGTTAAAACAATTAGCTAAAATGAATTCTAATTTGTCAATTTTATCATAAGAAAGACAACGAGTAGCAGCAACGAGCATAATGGCAGTGCTGAAGAAGAAAAATTATTTGGTGATGATAAAAGAACATCAAGAGATGTGTCATTTTCGATCATCCAATATCACATCACATGGACAGATCATTATTATGGATCCTCCAATATAATGACGTGTCCACCAGATTTATTGCTATATGATTGCTGACTGATTTTTTTATATACTGATTACCAAAGATAAAAGTAATAATAAATAAGGTGAATATCCAATAAATGGTAAAAAGCAAATAACAGATTAAAATTTTATTAAAACCGAAATTGAACAGATGCATTTAAAAATGGTCAGATTGAATGCAAAAATCTGCTAATATTTCACAATAATAAGATTAAAGAGGAGCTATACTATAGGACGAGTTTTAACAGGACACTTGATCTGCGATATATTTAAATAATGTTTGTATACAGTCTTTTCAATGTGTTTAGCTTATTTTCTGCAGTAAGATAACTCTTTATTTCTCACACTAAATCTTAACAATGAAAAAAAAAAAGATTTACAATTTATATATTTTTAAAATTTCAGATTGTTAAATATTTATACTGTCAAGGACATAAGGATTCATTTGTATCGTTTCTGTAAAGAAATTGAAGATTCTGTAAAAGAGAAATATACTTGCTTTCTATAGGTTAATTAAGAGTTTTTATAAATAAGTATTCATATTAATTTAAATTAAATTATCAGATCTATAATAAGTAAGGATTTTTTTCTAATTTTATTTAAAACTAAAATTAAATACGGCTTTCTCGCAAGAATACAGTTTTAAAGAAGTAAAAAGGATTTCACAGAAAATGAATCCCTATCTTAAATTTATGATTAAATTTAACCTACCATGTACCCAAACTTAGTCTCATGTTTATGAGATAAAATTTCAGTGATAAAAAAAAAAAAACAAGTTTAATTAAAAATGTAAAAATAATCAAATATTACAAATGTTTTTCTATTAATAAAATAAAAATATTTATAAATAATAGTAAAAATATTTAAAGAATTGCTCATTTCATCTTCTAAAAGAAAACGTCAAATGTACACTCATGTCCATAAATTAAGGATAATTCAGAATCACACAGAAATTGAACTCTAAAATAAAAATTTCACCTGTAAAATTATCACACACATCTTGAAGAAGAATATGCAAATTACAGGAAACCACCAGATGGCGCGGATAGCACGTCACAATGACGAGTGTAAGAGAGGGAGGGGTATATAAGGAATGGTGGCAAAGAAGTAAAATTGTTCACAAGCGCTTTAAAAGCCTTTCAGTGCAATAACCTCATAGTTATGGCACAAAGGAAGCATTTGGTGATTTTTACGTGGTAGAATTATCGGACGACTGGAATGAGGACGTACCCAGCTGGAAGTATCCGAGGAACTTGGAATCGCCCAGAGTGTCTTCTCCAGGCTTTGGCAACGATTCCAAGATGATGGTAATATGAGTAGATCTTCCAGCACAGGTCGCCCCCGAGTTACAACGCCGAATGAGGACCGGTAATTAGCAGTTACTGCCAAAAGAAACAGACGGAGTACAGCATCAGACCTGTCCCGTCAGCTCTCTTCAGCTACCGGTACGACCGTTTCAAGGCAGACCGTGTACAGACGCTTAGAGCACATTGGTTCTATATGCTCGTAGGTCTGTCAGATGTGTTCCACTTACCGCAACTCACTGTCGCCTGCGATTAACCTGGAGTAGAGAGCATGCATTGTGGACACCGCAACAGTGGTCTGGGGATGTTTTCCGACGAGTCCAGGTTTAGTTTGCTGTCTGATTCTCGCCGGACTTTCATATGGAGAGCGCCAGGTACCCGTTACCACCAAGAGAACACCATTGAACGACACCGTTACGGTGGTGCAGGATGGTTTCGTTTGGGGAAATTATTCTTGGTTCCAGAACTGACCTGCATGTTCAGAGTGTAACGATGACAGGCCACATCTATCGGGATGTCATTCTGGAACAACATGTACGTTTGTTTCGGGGCGCCATGGGTGCTGAATTTCTGTTTATGGATGACGAACGCCCGTCCTTACAGTGCAAACATTGTAGACGAATGCCTTCAATTGGAGGATATCACCCGTATGGATTGGCCAGCATACTCACCGGACTTGAATCCAATAGAGCATGTGTGGGATATGCTTGGCCGACGAATTGCAGCCCGTCAACCACCTCCCACCTGTCAACCGCAATTTCGGAGGGCATTGCTTGATGAGTGGTGTAATATTCCCCAAGATCAGATTGATACTTTGATACTCAGCATGCTTAGTCATTGTAAGGCCTGTATTGCATCGTACGGGAGACATACTCTATATTAACCATCATACTAACCATGTTATACTGTTTTTTGTAAATAGGTTCTTTTTTTTGAAATTTGCTCCTGGGAGTAAAATGGCAATTTTTATTAATTATGTCAAACATATAGCATCTTTTTTGCTCTTTACCTTTTGTTTAATAAATAGACTTTACAACTAAGTCAAATTTTTTTTGCTTCTGTCTCTTTCTTTGCCTGAACTTCATTATCCTTAATTTATGGACATGAGTGTATATATAGATTGCAAACTTTAACATAAATACACGAAAAAAATTATGAAATAGAAAACACAAGGAATTTTTACATTTCTTATATTAAACGTAAAAAATATTTGCTTTAGCTATTTAAAATATATAACATTTAAAATATACAAAAAGTTTAAATCTATACGCAAGAAAACATTGTATTCAAATTTAATCAAATGTATTCAAAATAATATAAATGTCGATACTTCCGAAATAATGATACATTAAAAATATCAAGAAAAAAGTTAGAAACTATATATTAGAGTTGTTTATTTTTCCATTAGTATTTTGCATTAAAATTACCAACTGTATATATAACGTAACGTAGTTAATAATAATTAAAAACAATTTACAGTAAAATATTGGGATGAACCTAATGAATATAGTATGAGAAAACATTAAAATGTTATTGATTGGAATGAAAAATAGATGATTATTGAACATTATTATTTATGTTGTTATCTCTAAATACCGCGTATTTGTCTTGAGATTATTTACCACTGATACAGCAAATATGTAACAGATCCAGCGTTAAATAGGGCAATTTATGTCATACTTAGGGAAGCAGCATTTCCAAAGGCAGCAATCTGGGGAGAGTTCACTCCCTCCTCCCATTTTTCCGGGGTCAACAAATCATTCAGGCTGAAAGATAAATCACGCTTATCCCTATATTTTTTTTTGTCCAGTATCACTTAACGAATTCGAACCAAACTCTCTTTTCTGAAGCCCAACACACAATCCGGCAGAGCCCCCCATAATTATTATCAATATTATTATTTATGTAAAGTACTTACAAATATGATTAAGTTTTTAATTACTTTTAATTTATAAACAATTACAGCATTCAATAAAAGATTGAAATACTGATATGGAACTCATAAGATATTAGTTATTCCAAAAATTAATTGTTTTATTTAAGTTTTCAGAATACAATAACAATAATGTGAACTGTGAACAAAAATTCTTTCAATGTTGTGTGTGAAATGCTTTATAATATTCAACACAAAACATTTTCATTTGTGCTGGTAAATCATGAAATGTACAATTTCATTTCACGCAAATTTTATATAATCCCGTAAATCACCTAAATCTTCATATGTTTTATCTTTCCAAATATTTGAACTGAATAACTTAAAAGATAAAGTGTTAAAAAGAACGTGTTTAAAAATAAGCCGTTTTTTAAACACATCAGCAAAGATTATCCAGCAAAAAATAAATTTAAAAAAAAGATTTTATATCCTGATTGGCCTTCAGCCAACTAACATAATAAATAATTCACGCTTCAAGATTCTAACACAAGTGAGCAAATAAATAAAAGATAAAAATATTGCAATAAACGATTTTTTTTTTCTTTTGTAAGAAGTATTCACACAATTTATCATTCAATACGAAAAACTTTTTTTCTTTAGCAAAGTGTATACGCAAACATGATTATGTATATTATACAAGACTAAAAACTTCTTTAACATTCTATGTATAAGAATTTTAAGTTATCCATCCGATATATTTTTAAAAATAGAGATTTAATTTAGAAAAAAAGCCATTCAATTTGTAAAATACTTGTGTACCAAACTAATTTTACACAGAACAGTTAATAGCTTAATTTGAAATACAAAAGTTCGGAAAAGTACTGCTTTTTCTAAAAAAAAAAAAAAATTAAAATTTGTTCATATTCTTACATAAAAATCTTTAATGTAAATTATTTTCTTTAAAAAAAAAAAAAAAATTGTATTTGTACACGAAAAAAATTATTTTTGGATGATCATGATATAGGAAAAGTCATTACATCCCCGGATGGCATACATAAGGAAAATTAATTCGCTTTTGCTGTCTTGTGTGGTACAGAAAAGAAAAAAAAAAACCCGCATAAAACTCTTACCTAATAGCTTCATTTTTGTTACATATATGTCAAAATACCTTTAAAATATTTTAATACTGTTGTTTCTTATCCCGCTTGATCGACAGCAACATCTAGACCAAAAGTATGAACCCATGGAACTCAAACAACGACGAATCATGATAAAGGGTAAAAAATGCAGCTTCTTTTTGTCCCTCAACCTTGAGGCACAAAGACTTGGAGCACCGACAGAGAGAAATCTGACTTTGCCTCACCCGGCTATACCTCCCGGGCACTGGGTACCCATTTTAGTCACTTTTTGCGACATGCATGGGCTAAAGTGGGGCTATTCTAACCCGTACCAACACGGAAAATATTTTAATACTAAAATTCATTAAGTGTATATGTAATAGTTTCATGTGGTAGAATCTCTTTTTATTTAAAATTTAATTCAAATTGGAAATAATTAATTTTGAATTAAATATTAAAACCGGAATAACAAAGAAGAACCAAATTTCGAAAAATGTTTTTATATAAATAAACAACTCTTAAGGGATTTTTAAAAGGAGTAATTTATTTATACCATTAGCTTTAAATGAGGGGCCTGATGGCCGAATGGCTAGCGCTCTGGCGTTCGGTACCACAGGTTCGGGTTCCCGACTTTGCCATGGGTGTTTGTAGTGGTTCGGAATCCAATTTAAGCCGTAGGTCCCGGTCCTAACAGGATCGTAGAGCGCTGCGGGGGCATCGTTACTCCGCGCCCGTGGCTTACCATCGAGTTACACGCGCCCCCTGGGTAATGCAAAGTGAGTAACATCGGTGCAGCCTTTATGGCGAAAGATCACGGTCTATTTGCCAGCTGCATTAGAAGGAAAAAAAAAAAGCTTTATATTAATGCATTGAATATTTTATCAGCTTAAAAAAAGTTGAATAAATTTAGTTACTATTTGACGAAAATATCAACCAAGTTCAATATCTATAGCAATATTGGAAACAACAAGTGATAATTGTTATGCAGTGACCATTTGTTGAACTCTCATCTACAACATCAAATTCATTTATTCAACTACCGACTTAAGTTCTTACACCCAATTATATATTCTTTTACATATGCTTGTGTTGGATGACGTCCCCTGACGTCCGGCACATAATCTTGAGTTTTACACAATTATTTGAAAGGTTCGTGTTTTTCTATCATTTTCTACTGGCACACGGATATTTGCTTTTATTTTGCAAATATCAGTTGTATTATTAGCGACTTTGTGTGTTTCATACCAAGGCATTATGCTAATACATGATGATAAAAATTCCAATATTCTTCACTAGATGGTATTGCAGCTATTGATAAAAACAAAGTTGAACATAACAGATATTCATAAATTGTTCTTTTTTCACAGCATTTGGAGCCGTGGTACAGCATTGTAAACAGTACTGCCATAACATATCAATGACAAAGTAACTGGCATCAGATGGAGTCTTTAGAATTATAAAGAGAGGTTAATTGCAGTATACCTGCGACTCAGATAGAACCACTCAAGTAATTTCGATGGACTCTCTCAGTTACTCAAGTAGACTCACTCTAATCACTAATTCTACTGAGATAGACCTAACCAGTCGGGTAGACTCATTCAAATCGCTCAAACTGCTTAGGTAGACTCAATCATGTCACTCAAACTGCTCAGATAGGCTCACTCAGACTACTCAGGTAGACTCACTTAAGTCATTCAGAATGCTCAGATAATTACTAACTCAAGTAGGTTCACTCAGACTACTAAGATAGACTCGCTCAAACTGCTCAAGTAGACTCCCTCATATCACTCAAACATCTGAGGTAGACTTCAAACTACTCAGGTTCACTCAGACTACTCACGTAGACTTACATCATTCAAACTATTCAGGTAATATCACTTAATTCATTCAGACTACTCAGGTAGACTAACTCAAACTATTCAGGTAGACTTACTCAGACTCACGTAAGTCACCCAGAGTGTTTAGATAGACCAAATCAAATAATTCAGACTGCTCAGGTAATTATTCAGACTGCTCAATTCATCCTCGTCAGCTAGTTAGTTGGAATTCAATGTATGATAAAATTGGTATGTGAATTCATAAAAATTATAGCGAATAACTTATCTTTCCACCAGTAATTATATAGACTCATTATTCTTTAAAATATAAAATTTTCAGCTGTAAATAACATTTGAATCATGTCAGTTCAAGATAAAAGCTTATATGTTTCATATATTCTCCTAAAGAAGGAATTAAAAAAAGTATGTAGGATAATTAGAATTGTGGCTTTTTATTTTATAGAATTAATTGTTTATATATGCTACCAGTAAAATATGCATAAATATAAAATGCTTAAATGAAAATGGCGTCTTTAATCTTAAATTTACTAAGAAAGATGAGTTAAGGTGAACTAAGGGACTTAAAAGCCATCTTTTCAAACTCAGTAATCAAATGGCACAAACCCCTGGGGGCCTTATGTTTCCTCTAGATCAGCGATTTTTCTTATTTCTTGCTGTTTAAGAACAAAATTTCGTGTGATATGCACTTTTCTACACTGATAACCAACAATTTTTAAAAGATATTTTGCTGTCTTTATTCAGCATGTATAATGAATGAAGACAAAAATATTTTTTATATACATTTTGTTTGTCGTCAAAACACTCATTGTAATATCCAACTGACATAAAAACTTTGTAGAAATTGCTTTTGCTATAGTGAAAAAAAAAAATGCATCATGCATTTCTTTGATAAATAAATTACGATTTTTATAATGTTGTAAATTTGATTAAAATGTTTTCTTATTTTACGCCAAATATGTATAAAAATGTAATTATTAAAAAAGAAAGTTCCATTGTAAATTTTTTTTCACATGTATACAGATAATATTAAATATATTTTAATTTGTATTCAAAAATACTTTATAAGAAAAAGAAATTCAAAATGTTTACAAAAAAATTAAATCAAAGATAAAAAAAAAAAAAAATTAAAATTAATTACAGCTAAAACTCTTTCATGCATGTATATAAATATATAATATATTTTGATAAGATTAAAAACTATACAAATTACAAAATTATTAAAATGAAAATTAAGTATTTTATATTACATATTTATATAATCACTAAAATTCTAATTTTTAAAACAATAAAATTAAAATATATATTTTATTTTAATATAGATAAAATTTGTAATCATTTTTGCTGTATCATTACCTTCATTTACAACAAAATTTCGCATGAAAACATTAAAAAGAAAAATATTGTAGTACATTAGATACGATTATTAAAAATCCATCCTTCACAAAACATATTAATAATAAATAGATAAATAAAATTTTAAATCAATATCATACATTTATGAAGATTAAAATTATAATGTATAAATCATATATGCCTAAATTATTAAATTACTTTTTTTAATTTTAAATAATTTTATTAAACAAAAATATAAATCAAGATAACAATAGAATAAAAATTTTATTTTAAATTTAGGCAACATTTCTAGTCTATGTTTTCTACTAAGAATTTCCATCAATTGCAATAATAAATTGTCAAAATTCTTAAGGTTTTAAATTTTAAATGATACAATATTTTTTTTATAAATCATTTCGATTAAAATTAAAATTTATAGAATATCTTTGTTTACAATTTGAGGCTCTACTTTATAATACGATCGAATAATAATCTACTAATAAATAATCTTAAAGGTGCAATTCTTTTACTTTATGTTTTTGAAATAACACATAAAATAATTCCATTCGAAAAATATTACGCTCATTTCTAAAATAACAATAGATTGCAATTTAGATTATCTTGAACAGAAAGTTAGATTAGTAAAAATATAATTGAAAATAATTACATGAACATTATTTTGTGGTTAGAGGAAACAACTTACATAATGACTTTCATTTTTCTGCTTTCTTTTATGTCTCTATCATTTTCATACACATTCTTTATAATATTTAAATGATCCATGTGACTAAAGTATTAATTTTATATATTTTAGATAACAAGAATGTAATATTTCTTAAATAATTATCAAACATTATTAACTTTTCAAAGTCACGTAAAAATAAAACAAAACAATTACAGTTTTTTTTTTTTTTTTTTTTTTCATTTCATAAAAACATATAAAACATGCATCATCAAAAATACAAAAAGGGTAAATATTTTTTAAAAATATGCTTTTCTAAAAAAATATTAAGTCCTCCATTTTAAAATCATAAATACATTCTCATACTTTTATTTTAATGCGTATGCATATTTATTTATACACTGCATTTCCAAATGCACAAGTTTCACTAAAAGTCTATATCAAAAGCATTCCAGGAAATGTTTTTTTAAATATAAATAAAATTGTCTTTTTAGTTGACAGCCTAATTTATCCAAGTATATTTTTATAGAAGCTTTGCAGTGCTTTTTAAAATTTAATTTAATTATTTTTAAAAACTTGAAATAAATATCTAATTATTATCAAAACTTTAAAATTTAGAATCTTGTTTTAAATATTGTATCTCTCGTTTTTAATCCAATATCTAATTACTTTTAATACAATTTCTAGATATTTCTGGGTAAATTTTCAATAATTAACTTAACAAAAATTTAAATGTTTTTGATCTAAAAATATCAGAATACTGAAGATTTAAATACGTTGGAAAAATTTTGTTATTACAATAAAAAAAATTTATCACATAAAAATTTTCGTTTTTTAATAATTCTTTCGTTAAACTTATTTTTTAAGCGAAATATAAAAGAATATCGAAATTTTAAAGGTACGAATGCAAAATAGTTTAAAAAAATTCAAGTATGGGCACTAGTTTATTGCTAAGAATCAAAAAACTACAATCAAATGTTTAATATTTAAAATAATGTTTCCACATAAAAGCTTAAGAATTTTCTATGTATAATTTTTCACGATGTTAATTGAAGTTTACATTTTCTATAAATAGTAATTTCTAACAATAAATGACAACAAAAATTGCAGCTACCATGTTGCTTCAATATAACAACCTACTACTAGGAGTCACATTTAGTAATAATAATTTTTATTTAAAATATTTTTCAATTAAAAATTACAAAACGCTAAAGATTCATTAAAGCTAAAATATCTATATGCACCAATTCCAATACATTATTTTAGATTTTCAATTCACTGGATACTTCAAAAACAATTTTAATATTTATTACAGATTAGTTTTTAAATTAAAACCTAGAGTAAATTAAAATTTCAAAATTATATCAGTCAATATATTAGGCTAAACAAATCACAAAGAATTATTTTATTTATAATTACAGATATTTATCTATCAATGAATATTAAATCTCTTATCTAAATTGACTCAATATGACTTAAAAAAAACTCTTCTATTTTTTTATAAACATATTTAATAAACATAAGCAAATAAAACTTTTAGTATGCATAAATATCTTTTTTTTAATGTTTTTCATATAAAAAATTTCAAAACATACTTTAAAAACGCTGAAACATTCTTTAGTAATCATATTTTTACTCTATAACTTCAAACATACCTTTTAAAATTTTCATTAGTTTAAAGATTTTATATTGTTGGATGTTTTTATTTTTATTGCTGATTATTTTTTTAAACTAATATCAAAAAATTAATTGAATATCTAAATTATCAAAGACGTTTTAAAGCCATACATTAAAACATGCCAGAGAATAATTTTAACTTATTTTCGGATATCAAACATATTTAATAATCATTGTATAACCTAAATCCACATATTGCGACTTAAAATCATATTCATTTTCGGGTACAAATCAATAATATTTGAAGCATATGTTATAATGCATGATTATCAATCTAATACATACAATAAAGTATTTTTGCATAAGTAATATTTACCTTCTGAATAGGAGTCATATTTGAGTACAACTCGTTTTAGGTAGACACTGTGGTCTATACGACTTCGTGATTTGGAAGATCAGAGAGAAGACTTTATTCAGCTGCCTTCGAATTAAAACCTGGGAAATCCCAGTTTTGCCACGGACTTTCCACAAAACTGCGCCATTTATTTTTATAGATGATTAAATGGCACATATACTTATGGGCACGTAAACATGAAGTTTTTCTTTACCAATATTATAATAAATTATTTGTATATATATTATAATAAATTATTTGTATTCAAAGCCTAATATGCTTGCTTTTGCAGAATTTCATAGAATTCTCAGAAAAAAATTTAATAAACGATTGAAGTTTTTTTATTCTTAAATGAATTTTGAGTGAATGTGGTTTAAGACAAAATAATTGCCGTACTTTTAAAGTAGTTTTGAATTTTATAAATACTTAAGGAAACATGCATACATATTTCATTTGTTTCACAATTTATTTTCTATAAAAATAATTTGGAAAATAAGTTTTAATTTTAAATTAAGCCAAAATTAAGTTTTTAATTTTATGATAAATATTAAATTTTAGTTTTAAATCGCGTATTTATTTTATTATTAGCAAAAAAACAAAAATAATAGTGGGTGATCCAATAATTAGAAAAAAATTAAACCCTATTTCGCACAAATAAATTAGATCTTAATTTTTTTTTTATAATAAGGAGCATATCAAACCCTCCATTGGTGCAGCCTAAGTAAAAATATAATTTAACCTTATTAATAGAGGACAATAAACTAAGTTCCTAGTGAATAGAACAAATAAATTGTTTGTCTTTCCTTTTAAGATGAATATTAATCAAAGCTTTGTGGCATTTATTCAATCTTAATGATAATTGAAAAACTATCTGTTACAAAAAAAAAAAAAAAGATGTTTAGAAAATATACTTAAAAGAACAAAAATTAATTAATAGTTTAAAAAACACGCTTTTAGAGTTAATCAAATTAAAAAGCAAAAAATAATTGTTAACATAAGAATAAAATGACTGACGAGAAAATGAATGTCACTGTTCTAAAAGCGTGGGGTACTCGATATCAATCGTTATAATTTTTTACTAGTTTCATTCGAAATGCAGAGTTAGTTTTAAAATGTCATACAAAGCACCCACGCTTTTAGAACAGTGACATTCATTTTCTCGTCAGTCATTTTATTCTTATGTTAACAATTATTTTTTACTTTTTAATTTGATTAACTCTAAAAGCGTGTTTTTAGTTTTTAAAACTATTAATTTATTTTTTACTTTTTAGTTTGATTAACTTTAAAAGCGTGTTTTTTTTTTTTTTTTTTTTAAACTATTAATTAATTTTTTACTTTTTAGTTTGATTAACTCTAAAAGCGTGATTTTTTAGTTTTTTTAAACTATTAATTAATTTTTTACTTTTTTTTTAGTTTGATTAACTCTAAAAGCGTGTTTTTTAGTTTTTTTAAACTATTAATTTATTTTTTACTTTTTAGTTTGATTAACTCTAAAAAGCGTGTTTTTTTTAAATTTTTTAAACTATTCATTTATTTTTTACTTTTTAGTTTGATTAACTCTAAAGGCGTGATTTTTAATTCTTTTAAACTATTAATTAATTTTTTACTTTTAGTTTGATTAACTCTAAAAACATGTTTTTTTAGTGTTTTTGAACTATAATATTTAAATGAGGTGTAATTGTAATTGTGAGTAAAACAAAGGCTAAATGCGAATATGTCGAGCCAGCCAGGATTCGAACAAGGAATCTCCTTATCCGTAGTCAGGCGCGTCATCCATTGTCCCAAGTAGGTTTGAATGTCTTTACTGAATACTTTCATTCTACATGGGTTAAATTGCTCTTTATAAGTTAAAATAAAAATCTCTAATCCTGGCGATCTTAATCATGATGAGATAATAAACTTATCAAACTATTTTAGTGTCGTCGGTCCTTCATAAGTCTACAACGTTTAAATTAAATCTGATCGTTTAAAGTAGGGCAAAACCGAGCCCAAAGAGTCAGTTACAAACAAACATTCAGGTGAAACTAATATAATAGCGTATTAAAAAGAATCAACTATTTACTTTCTGAAAGATGCCTTTAAATATTTCTTTGCAGCTTAAATAGTGTATATGAGGAGAAACAGATCTCCAGGGGAAAAAGTCAGTTACATACATACATACAAACATACAGGTGAAGCTAATAAAAGCATATTAAAAAGAAAATAAAACATAAATGTATATTTTTCTTGAAAATGCTGATTAAACCACAGATTGAATGAAATATTTAGTACTTTTTATATTGTGTTCGCGTCTAATGGTTGTCCACCTGTATATATAAACACGAGCATATGTTTACGTAAACAATGCCATTAAACACGCATAAAGCAGAATTTTTGGCTCGAATGAAATAATAATAGCACTTAAATGCATATTTTTTAAATAGATGTCATCTATTATACATAGTTATCAAAGAAAATTACCTACGTTTGTGGGCAGCTTCAGTCACTCTTGCTTACATTGAATCTGATTCCGGCTGACTGTTTAGAAGCGAAATTTTAACAAGTTGTAAAATTCTGAACTCATAAAAATCCTTATATTGCTTTAATAAAAAAAAAATACTGAAAATTAATATTTATTTTGCAAATATATATACATTCATATAAATATAAATTAAATATATATACATACTTTTTAAAGAGATCGATTTGTTGTTAAAGAAAATGGAGCAGCATCAATGGGGGAAAAAAATCAACGTTTAATTGATATACAGTGCTTTTTGCTTTATTGAAAATAAATTCAGTCAATAATAATGACTGCTTATAATTAAAAGAATCATTTTTATTCTCAAATTCGAAATTACTACGAACATCAGAAATACAGCCATAGAACACAATTCACATTCAAAAAGAACAAACGAATTTTAAATAATGCTTATTTGTGTTGTACTGTAATATTTTAATATAGTTTGTAGCAAGTAATGTCTCATTTAATGTAAACAAAGTAAAAATCAATTTTTAAAACCTTAAAAGGTGTTAAAATGATTAGAAAAACTATTCTTATTCTCAAATCTGAAATTATTGCGAACATCAGAACCAAATCCAAAGAACACAACAATTGACTACTGAAAGGAAGAAACTATTTATAAAAAAAATGTTTTAAATAATGTTTGTTTGTAATAACGCTTGTTTAAATAATTTTTTTTTTTTTTTTCAATATAAATGAGATTCAATTAATAACAACCATAACTAAAAAGTATTAAAAAAATATTTCTTTTCTCAAATTCGAAATTACTACGAACATCAGAAATATATCCACAGAACACAACAACTGACATTCAGAAAGAATAAATTATGAAAGAATAAATTATGATAAGAATGAATTATAAAAAAAAGTAATATTTTAAATAATGATTATTTGTATTAATGTAATAAATATTAATGTGTAATGTGTAATTTGTGGCAAGTAATGTCACATTTAATGGAAATAAAGTGAAAATCAATATTTAAAATGTTAAAAAAAAAATTATTCTTATTATCAAATCCGAAATTATTGAGAACATCAGAACAAAATTTAAAGACCACAACAATTGATTACTGAAAGGAAGAAACAATTTATAAAACAAATAATTCGGTTTCAATAATAATAATAATAATAATGTAGTAATAATAATAATAATGTTTGAAGTAATGTTTGTTTGTAATAATGTAATGTAATGTTTGTTTAAATAATTATTTTTAAATATAAATGAGATTTAATTAATAATAACCATTACTAAAAAGTATTTAAAAATTATTTCTATCCTTAAATTCGAAATTATTACGAACATCAGAACCAAATCCATAGAAAAGAAAGAACACAACAGCTGACCTTCGGAAAGAACAAACGATTTATAAAACAAGCATAAATAAAGAACATTCTATTAATTCACTCTTTCTGGTGTTCTTAAAAGAACGATAAAATCTTCTTAATAGATTCCGTCTTCATTGCATAAAGCTGTCAATGGAAAATAATGGACTAAAAATAATAAGATGAAATAAAAAGGAGGGAGGGAAAAAAAAAAAGCAGGAAACTCATAGCATTCCTTTCATACTCCGAAGACGAAGTGAAGTAATTTATCTTCCCTCATAGAATTTTTAATCTGAATGACGTCACTAAAGACACCTAACTGGCTGTGTTCGCCAGAAAGGGATAACTCAGCAAAAAGCAAACGATCTGGAATAATGAGGAAAAAGGCTCTGCGAGTGCGCTTTTCGTGAGATATCGCTGTTCGGCTTTACGTCAGAGGGGAAAGGGATTTTTGCTGAAGAAGCATTTTTGCATGCAGGCGATCTGGGGTATTGACGGATTCTATACCTGACTTTGATGTAGTATACTCATACGGCAATAATAAATGCAATGCATAAGTACTAATTGTAATCTAAATTTGATTTTATATAATTGTAATTAAATAATTGCATTTATTATTTTATATTAATAAATGCAATTATTTTATTAGAAAATGATTAAAGTAATATAATAATTAATTATCAAGCAATATCCGAAAAATCTATAAACTTTCCAAATATTTACTAATTATAATAAAACTTTCTAAACTAAATAAAAAAAAATTATAAACTAAATAAAATATAATTTTACTATTTTCAATTCATGTCTTTAATATAGGACTACATATACACAAAAAATATTTAAAATTATCTACTTCACGTCTATGTAATACAAAATAAATATTATTATATATGAAAATATAACGATGAAGAAAAATATTTTTTTTTTTCGTACAATTTTCAGAATTTCGTTGAAAAACTGACTTTTTTTCAGACTTTGGGTTGATTGCAAAAAGTGAATAAAAATCGCATACAAAAATATTGGTATAAAAATATTATATAAACACATTCAAGGATTTATATCCTTATAAATCCTTTAATGTATATAAATCTATAAATAAAGAAAGTGTGCATGTTCTACAAAACCTAAGGTGATTGTTTGTGAAGACAGTGAGGAGAAACCCAACAAGACGTCGTCACATTAAGCACAGATAAGACAGTTTACGATCCTCCAGATAACTGAGGTAAGCAGCTTTTGTTTGTACCTGGAAAAATTTTTTGTCGCTGTCTTTTATTATTATTATTTATTATTTATTATTTTTATTTATTTATTTATTTTCTGATTCTACTGATTACACGTGTTTGCAAAATTTCAAAAGGCTAGGTGTATGGCAAATGTAACTCATTCTCAGTTTGTGTCACGCTTAAAAACTACCTGAAGTACTATTGCAGTTTGCGTAATATTTAAGATACTGAATCAATGAAGGATTTAATTCTAAGATATTTATGAAACCCTGGACTTAAAGACGGCTTTTACATATAAATATTAAACATTATTAACCTTTATATTACATATACTAGTAAATATTAAGGTGGTTTAAACTTAACGATCTTGCGGAGGAATTAGACATATTTTACATCTAAAGGATAATCTTTTTCCTGAAACATATGCAAACGAGCGTCAACAAATATCAGCAAACGAGGAAAGGTAGGAAAGATAGGGTTCGTTGAATTATACCAGGAGGGATGGAAAAGAAAAACCAAATCAAGTACTTCCTATTAGAAAGTACTTCCAATTAGAAAGCCATTTTGCTGGAAAAGTACTCTAAAAGTAAAAAACAAGTAGAACCAGGAGTAATAACGGGAATTTCATTCTAAATTCTTTTATGCGTCTGTAGTTGATCTTCAAAGTCTGGGTACAGTAAGCATAAATGTGGAAGTAAAAGTGGTGGAAAATATAACTGATTCAGTCGCACAGTTATTTGTAATTGTATCTGCCCTCACTAGGTGGTGGTTGTGGTAAAATCTTTTTTTATCGTATGTCTTTAGCGAGAGGGGTGAAGCAAAACTTTTAAGGTTGCTGTTATTTTAAATAATGGAAAATCAATTAATCATCCTATTGAGTGAGCGATAGCGGTTACAGATAGATTATTAACAACACTAGCCTTACTAACCTTGAATATTTATGAGACGGTGTGTGCTTTGAATGATGAAAAATTAAACAAGGATTGGAAAGAAGGGACGACTTTTTTTGCAAAAGATTCAGGAAAAGAATGTGACTAACGATGTGGCTGCTACTTTAGAGGAAAAGGATGCATTAATCAATAATATGAATTGGGAGGACTCAAATGTTCTTAATTCTAATAATTTCTTCTAATAATTTGTATTTCTAATTCTAATCATTTTCTCTTAGAGAAAGAGGAGCAGGGGGGAAAATCGTGAATTTGTCCAGACATGTAGAAGTTGCGAACCCTTAAAAGAAAGAAAAGTATGGTAGTTCAGAACAAAATCAGCTTTATTCAGCGTGTGTGGATTGTTATTAACATACAACGACATGGCCCTTCACGGTGCATGTGGTAAAGTAGCGTGTCTGCGGACAGAGCCTACTAGAAAGAAAAGTTCGTAAGAGACACTGTGAACTGAGGAGCTAGAGGAGGCTGTTCATGAATGAAAGAAGATCCTGGTAAATACTGTATCTCCATATGTGCCTATTTCAGGAAAACGATCATTCGTGAGTGGCTTCAACATCTATGATCCGCTAACTCTTAGCTTACTAACTCTAATTCGAGGAAATCTGAGTACACAATCAACTGATCTAAGTGAAAGTCTGTAACACCATCCACCTTGTTTCCGTAAAGTCAAGGTGCCAGTTAGAAGTGTAAGGCACCCGAAAGTTTTCTTTTGATGAAACAGCAATTTTTTTCTTTGACAAATGTGGAATTTTCTTCTTAATTTCTTTACTTAACTTTATTTTATTTTCCAATAACATTTAGGCTTCCTTTATCATTCATCTTTTTTTCCAAATAGTACCATCCTTTCTCAAGTGCCCGTCCTTTCTCCGTCCAATGTAGATTATATCTCATGTCATCACCTTGCCAGCTGAATTCAGCGTTTTCATTTTCTTCGCAGCCAGATTTCCTACATCGATTGTTATTTTGTCTTTAGAGTTTAATGATGTATTCAAGTTGAAATTCGCCAGTATTGCGACGAAAAATCGCCAAATCAACTATGAAAAAGATTGCATTTGTTTTCCATTGTGAGCAAAAGCGGCATCCACCTTGTCGATATTTTTCTGTACAAATAAAACCGCTAAGTCTTTTGATATGTCCGTGCCCTTGGCAATTCATCAAGCACTTAACATCATATCGCGGATTTCATCAAGTATTTTGGAGGTAATCTGTTCTTAATTAACCCTGAGCGATGTTCATCATTTCTGGATGTACGACCCCTTTTAAACTCATTTACCCAATTCTAAACAGTCTCTTAAATGGAAGTGCAGGTGTGCTATGAACTTTATCCAACTTGGCTTTAATCTGTTTCAGTGTGAAACCTTTTAAATGAAAATGTTTAATAATCAGTTTTTTCCATTACTTAAAATACAAGAAATACTTTTTGTTTCATTCGTTTGTGAAAAGATAGCTGAAATTTTACAGCAGACTATTGAGAGATGGGACTCAACGGATATCAATTTTTTTTTTTTTTATACTAAGAGAGCCATCTATGTGATTTTGTAAGTATTTCTTATGATACGCCCTTGATCTTATGTTTAGTATTAATTACCTCAACTTTTTTTAAAAATAATATATGTATTTGGTAATGAATATCTTTAAGATGCAAGGAAAACAAAATTATGAAATTTATATGAAATTAGAATACATGATTGCCGTCGCTTGGAGTTGGAATAATTGATATTTGTAAAAAAGGAACTACATATTTGAATTACGTCATTGAACAATATAAAAAGTTAAAAGCAGCTAAAAAAATTACATTCAATTCATAATGCACTATAACTAACAGGATAATTAAATTTTAATTATTGAAATTTCACCAATGGGAATACTGATGGTTTATCATATACGAAACAGTTATGTGATAAAATCAGTTTTAACTCTATTGGTAATCACAAAAAAGCAATTAATATTATTTATAATACACTCATGTCCATAAATTAAGGATAATGAAGTTCAGGCAAAGAAAGAGACAGAAGCAAAACAAATTTGACTTATTTGTAAAGTCTATTTATTAAACAAAAGGTAAAGAGCAAAAAAAGAGGCTATATGTTTGACATAATTAATAAAAATTTAATATTTTTTACTCCCTAATTAGCAAATTTTAAAAAGAACGATTTATTTACAAAAAAAACAGTATAACATGATTAGTACGATGGTTCATATGGAGTATGTCTCCCGGACGATGCAATACAGGCCTTACAACGCCTAGGTATGCTGAGAATCAAATTATCAATCTGATCTTGGGGAATATTACACCACTCATCAAGCAATGCCATCCGAAGTTCCGGTTGACAGGTGGGAGGGGGTTGACGGGCTGCAATTCCTCGGCCAAGCATATCCCACACATGCTCTATTGGATTCAAGTCCGGTGAGTATGCTGGCCAATCCATACGGGTGATATCCTCCAATTGAAGGCATTCGTCTACAATGTTTGCACGGTGAGGACGGGCGTTGTCATCCATAAACAGAAATTCAGCACCCATGGCGCCCCGAAACAAACGTACATGTTATTCCAAAATGAAATCCCGATAGATGTGACCTGTCATCGATACACTCTGAACATGCAAGTCAGTTCTGGAACTAAGAATAATTCCTCCCCAAACGAGCCATCCTGCACCACCATAAAGGTGTGTTCAATTGTGTTCTCTTGGTGGTAACGGGTACCTGGCGCTCTCCATATGAAAGTCCAGTGAGAATCAGACTGCAAACTAAACCTGGACTCGTCGGAAAACATCACACCAGACCACTGTTGCGGTGTCCACAATGCATGCTCTCTACTCCAGGTTAACTCAAGCGACAGTGAGTTGCGGTAAGTGGAACACATGTGACGCCTACGAGCATATAGACCAATGTGCCCTAAAAGTCTGTACACGGTCTGCCTTGAAACTGTCGTACCGGTAGCTGAAGAGAGCTGACGAGACAGGTCTGATGCTGTGCTCCGTCTGTTTCTTTTGGCAGTAACTGCTAAATACCGGTCCTCATTCGGCGTTGTAACTCGGGGGCGACCTGTGCTGTAACATCTACTCGCATTACCATCATCTTGGAATAGTTGCCAATGCCTGGAGATGACACTCTGGGCGATTCCAAGTTCCTCGGATACTTCCAGGTGGGTACGTCCACATTCCAGTCGTCCGATAATTCTACCACGTAAAAATCATCCAAATGCTTCCTTTGTGCCATAACTATGCTGTTATTGCACTGAAAGGCTTTTTAAAGCGCTTGTGAACAATTTTACTTCTTTGCCACCATTCCTTATATACCCCTCTCTTACACTCTCGTCATTGTGACGTACTATCCGCACCATCTGGTGATTTCCTGTAATTTGCATATTCTTCTTCAAGATGTGTGTGATAATTCTACAGGTGAAATTTTTATTTTAGAGTTCAATTTCTGTGTGATTCTGAATTATCCTTAATTTATAGACATGAGTGTATATTGAATACATTAATATGATAAATATTGGATTTGATTAGATGTTAAGGAAAATCAAGCTAAGAATTCTTTTTCATCCAAGCTAATGAACCTCCTGGACTTGAACCAAGTGCCCATCCACTACTGGCTTAGAACCCATGAATTAGAGTGTTTAAAAATAGTAGTTTGGCATGCTCTTCACCAATAACTTCACATTAGGAACTAATTTTATCATTATCAATGTTATTATTTTGCTTTTTTTCTATAAATGAGTTCCAATTTTACTTAACAAGAAATCTCGAAAAACATTGTTCTCCATAAATATAAAAAACACTGAAAATGGGTGATTATAAAAAAAGACTTTCTCGATATGTGAGTCCCTAGTTATCATATCATTCGCAGAAACTGAATGAAATTTTGATTTAAGATATTTTGAGGTATGCGCTCAAGAAAATTATGAAAAACAACAGTTAAAATCTAATAATTACGGTTACAGTGACACGATTTCGATAATTTCAATTGCCAACACCTCCTTTTTTATTGGAATGTGATCTCTATGGCGAGTAACCATAAATAGTGTTTGGAAGGATACCTGTAGCAAGAAAATCGCCGACTCTAGACAGACTAAGAATAAATGCGAAAACAATTAATAAAGATATAAAAGCAAAACATTTTAATGTGTTTCACAAATTTTTCACGTGGTCTTCTTCACTCACGATGACCCTTTGCATGCGGCAGAGGGTGAATAGCACTGAAGCCCGTACTATGGCAAGAGGAATCTTTTAAAACTGACGTCTGATGGCATCTTTCAAATGACGCAGTTTGCGGATTAAATTGCATAAATTTTAAATTTAAAGTTCCCTACAGCGAAATGCTCTATCTGACGTCGTGTGGATGCAACATAACACTCCCCCATTTGTGAGTCCTTCTGTCAAACATTTCTTAACACTACTGATTCCACTAAAAAGTAAGTATTTCCATTTTAAATTTTCAAAATTGTGTCACTGTAACCGTAACTGTTAGAGTTTAACTGTTGTTTTTTGTATGATTCTTGAGTGCATACCTCTATATACTTTAAATCAAAATTTCCATAATTTTCTGTGAATACTATGACAGTTAGGGATTCATATCTCAAGAAATTTTTTTATATAATCACCCTGTATTTCTTTGGTCAAGTTATAAAGTAGATCATCTACATCCAAAGGGTACTTCTAAATACTACTATAATAAACTATAACATTAAAAACTTACAGTGAAAAAATTAATCCACCTATAATTAAATTTTTAACCCTATGAGTCATTCATCTGTATGAAACTTTCTCAATAATTTAGTTATGATTAAAGTTAAATAGGATATTTTATATAAATTTGCATATCTTGATGAACAATAAACCATCGACTACACATTTTTTAATTCTTTACCCGGCACAGTGACAGAAAAATTACGCCATTTTTTTTTTATCTAATCATATTTTTCCAAACATTTGCAAACCAATTTTGTGAAACAAAAATCTAAATTACCAAATTACCGGAAAAGTGATAATCAAACAGTGTTACTCAGTAAAAACTCTTACGACAAAGATTAAAAATTACATGAGTTGATAAACAGAAAAAATAGCAGAAATTTTAAATAAGAAGCCCTTTAACCTACTTCCCATTTTTATAGATTTTTCCAACATCCCTTTGCCTTAATGAGATATTAACATCAACTTTTTTTCTTCCAAAACCATTCACCACTGTTAATAACTGAGGATATAGTAGCAGCTACATTTACGGTGGCATTTGATTAAAAAAACCCACTGAATCTAGGTTCTAAATTAAAATAATAACAGTGCCTATCGTTAAGCCAGCGCATATGAAACTTTTTATACAGAATATTCCATTAGATATTAACTCCGCGAGTGGTACATATATTTTGTCTGGATGAAGGTCGTAACAGGTTATTAAACAGCCAAGAAAAGAAGTGCACGTGAAGACGTAAATAGCTCCAGTAACATCTCCTTCAAAATACGTCACCTTGCGGTGATGTGCAGCATTATTTCGTTCCAAACAATAGAGGGGTTTCTACAATCTACAGGCCTATTTATCTCTGTTGGAGGGCCATCAAAAATGCATTTATGATTCTCTACAGTAGTTATACGGAATGATATAAGCTAGGCAAAAAGAAACATTAGCTCATAGAATCTTTTACAATGTTTAGTAAAAGTAAAATGAAAGATTAAAAGACTACGGAAAAGGTGATTGAAATGCAAAGATTTTATAAGCTAGGTATGAATTATATATATATATTTTTTCTTACATATTAACATATTTATTCCCACATATTAATATATATACAAAATTCTTACCTAACTTATAAAACCTTTACATTTCGACCAACTTTTTGTAGTTTTTTAATATGTGATGCTACTTTTATTAAACATTGTAAAGATTCCATGAGCTAATGTTCGTTTGCATAGCTCATATCATTCCCTATAACTATTGTATAAAACTATAAATTTAGTTTATCTATATACTATTTATTTTACAAATTTAGTAAAAAAGATAAACGGAATTTAATTTGATTAGTATAGCAGTTTTCGTAATAACATAGAAAGAAAATAAGAAAAAGACTTATCTTGAAACAAAACTATTTACAAATTTTTATATAGTCTTAACACTCGAATTCTTTAAATTAAAAACTTGGAATTTCTGATTCTAATTATTGATATCAGTATTGGTCTTTGACGTTTTCTCTTTAAATAATTACGCTTAAAATTTTATAGTTCTGAAGTTAGTAGAAAAAATCGTTTCTCACATATTTTAAATGAAAATGAGTAGTGAAACAAGTTTTATACAGATAAGAAAGCATGATGGGGAAACATTCTTCATAACAAAATTAGATCGTAAATGAATTTATAATGCTATGCTAAATATTATTGGCAGTTACTTCTTAATGGTATAAGGGTTTTATAAAGAAAATACAATATTATTCCTTACTATTGAGGTTTGATAAACTTCACAATTGAGATTTTACCTATGTGTCGCACCTAGTTGAAGATATTAATGCAATGTTATTCAAGCGATGACTTCAAATAAGTTTTAAAAACTTATGTTCCTTATCTTTTGCGATTGTTTGCAAAAAAACATAAGAAATATCATAATTCTTCAATATTCCACTCATCATAGAATATTTTTAATTATATTTTGCAATTTTTTATACTATTTGCATTTTATACAAACTACTTTTTTAACACTGCAGGCGATGAAACGGTATAAAACTTAAACGATTTTGCAAAAAAAGTAGTTACCTTTTGGATAATACCTTGTAAAATTTGTATGTTTAACGCTCATTTTATAAAATCGGAAATGCAGATCAGACTACTCGGTATCTGTAAAATAATTTATCGCTTTTCAAAGTTTAAAAATTGCCTATGTATTCATGATGAAGTTTGTTTGTTGATTTCCATGAATTTCGAAATATTTCGAATATATCTAACAAATATAAAAATTTTTAATCGAAAATCAATCGTGTAAGACTGAGCGGATCATCAATGGACCACATGATCTTTAAAACATAAGAGTCATTCGGATGTCACAGGCGGTTCCCAACGCCAGTGTATATAGTTAGAGGTAGGTGCAGGCTTTTTTTCCCATTAACATCATGGAAAAAGATCGTTACAATGGTCGTGGCGTCCTCATCTGATCAGGCATTATGATGAAAGCCTGAACTCAGCTTTAAATTTTCAATGCAGGTACAGTTACCAGAGCTTTCTAATATCTTCAAATGAACCTCTCCCACGCATGTCTGCCATAGACAGAAATTTTTGTCTACGTTTGTAATAGGTAGGTGCCATTGGTAAAGACTTCTTCCTATGTCTGTCATAGGTAGAGATTTTATTTAAACGGACGATAATGCAAAGTTACATCGGAATCACGATTTTGAGAACATAAATATGTCATTATGTTTAATTAACTAACATACTTCCCTGATTTAATAATTTAAATTTCAAAGACTTCACCAAATGTCTTCTTTAAATATTATACTCTTTAATTTATATTTATATTTTATTTTTATTATAAAAATTGTAAAATAATTATTTTGTATGTCTTTCACTTGATTATATTTTTTATATATGTATGTTTTAGACTCTTTAGAATTATCTAAAAAACGTCATGTTGTTAATTAAATTAAATAGAATTTGAAATTGTGTACTGGACCACTCTCCTTTATAATAAATGAAAAACCCACATGCAGTTTTTATACATTCCCCCATAATTCTCATCATTGCCAATAAAAATAATATATTTATTTATATGCTGTTTAATCTAGTCACATAGGGCTCGTTTTAGAATGATCCAGCCGAGATTCAGTGAAAACAGAGACCAAGTAAATGACGTTTTCGGCGAGACGATTAGTTCGCGTTCATTTTCATTCAAATTCTCGAAGTCTCGTAACTATAAGAAGATACATTTCAAGGTACATCTATCTCTACTGATTATCAAGGGCAGATTTTACTAATTGAAAAATAAATTAACAGGAAAGAGATTTTTGGGAAAAAATGAACTTACCCTTTTAAAAACGGTTTCTCGGGAACAGTCTCTTACTTCGTCCATAATGTTGTACCCTATGGTCATCTTTATAAAACTCTCCTCTAAAATATCTTCATACGCCGACGGGACAACAGTTTTTGAAAAAGAGTTATGCTGCCATATGGTTTTTGCAGAAGGCTCTTCATCTTGTTCTCCACACCTTCACGAAGCAATTTCTGGCAGCATTTCTGAGAGGTTCTTTAAAGATATCATCATAGGATGCGAACAGTTGCCGTTTCAGTTATGGTTTTCTTTGTCAAATTATAACTACGAACCAGAAGAACAAACCCGATGAACTCGTTAACACGTTTCAGAGTTCATCTCTAAATAAAAAATTAAAACAGGAAGAGGTAGGACACCTGCAAAAAAACAAAAGAAATATTTCAGCTAATATTCAATATTTATAGAACGTAAATTATAATGTGAAAATACTAGAGATAATAATAAAAATAGATAATCAAATATCACTTCACAATTAAAACACTCTATAATTTACAAAAGTAATTGATCTGATAGCTTATATTACCCACAAAGAAAATCATCGCCGTAACTGGTAGAACATTGTAATTTTTAATGGGCTGGCAAGAAAGAAATTCCAATATTCATAATGTATTTAAATGGTGAAAGACAAAGTTACTTTACAGCCAATCAACCCAATAAATCTACCCCACCCCCCAGCTGTGAAAATTTGCTATATATATATATATGTATAATATATATATATCCACTGTAATCTTATCAATATGCCGAGTGACTAGTGCTCTGACGCTCGGTGCCACAAATTTCAAATCGAGTACCGGAAATGCCATGATATTTAAAAGGGTTCGGAATTCGCTAAAAGCCATAGGTTCGGGTCTAATATGACTGCTGGGCATAAGGCTGACAACACTACTCCTTAAAACGTCAGCGTCACGGAACGAAGTCAGACATCTACTTAGGGGTGCTCCAGAGACTGACCGACTCATCTTTCCCTCCTTCCATGAGACGACATGTGTTCTCTCTCTCTCTCTCTCTTTATATATATTGTTGTTGTTGTTTCTCATGCCATTTGGTAGACAGCAACATCTAAACCAAGTCCAAGAACACATGTGGTCTCATGGAAGGAGGGAAAGATGAGTCGGTCAGTCTCTCTCTATATATATATTCATACTTTACTGTTTTGCAAAAACACACATACTCTACGTATGTTTTTGATGTATTATGGCTTTGACACTGAACTTTAAAAATATTATTTGCATAATTCTTGTATTAACTAATTTAATTTTTAATCAATTTCTTTACATTGAATTACAGTTCTTTTTGAATTGAATTACTTGGAAGAAAATTTTATCGAACATTAAAACATTTTTTTTTTTGCAACCATTTGAAGATGTTAACATCAACAAAGATGATTAAAAACTCATTTTAAAATATCGAATGAAAGTGACAAATAATAATTTTAAATTGTTCTGTATTTTTACATCATCCTCAATTTCGTACCAAAGAGATAGCGCGATCCCCACCCCCTCTTCATAGTTCAATTGTGATGAAGCTGGCAAAAATAGAAGATTCGATTCCCTCTGGTATCATTAATTAAAAAATGAATAAAATTGGTGGCAATTGTGATCGGAATCTCGGACTCATCTCATAGTTGCACTATTCATTGGAGATTTCATGGTTTTGGTTAATACGACACGCAAGCATTTTGCCATTATTCCTAGGAGAAATACTTCAAGAAATTATTATTCCTCTTTCCTTCTAATGGGTGTGGCGTAATAGGTCCTTCATCCCACCTGCAATGAACTCGAATAACCTCATTTCAACAGTGGCAAATGATGAACCCAATAATGAAGCGAATGGACAATGGACCTTACATATCTAATTAAATAAAGAATATCATCATATATCGAATCGTGATTCGAATTCTGAATATAGCATGGATGTGCTTGAGATCTTCTGCAAACACAATCATTATAAGATCGAATTACATAAAAGAAGAACTGTTATATTATTTCAATATTTTATGCAAAACGAGTTATCTGTATTAAGAACAGCATTTTAACAATAGGTAATATATTTAAATAAAGATTGCTAAATTGTCCTCCACTATTTCATTGCTGTGTTGCGTGTAAACAAGTACAAATTCTCCAGGTTCAAACTCTAAGCAAACAAATGTTATTTTATTTTCCTGGAAAAACAGGAAACAGTGTGACGGACACGATGGTGTGATGGGCACGACGTGGGTGTAACCGTCTACCAACCTATGATAGCAGCGTGTTTCGCATTGTTTAACACGGAAGAACCGCCTCTAATTGATGGCGGACAACCTATAGCTTATCGAGCACGGAATCCCCGGAAGGATAATAAAAGTTGAAAGCAGATAAAAATATGTAAAAGAAACAACAACAACAAAAAATTGGGAAGAAAGGTCGATTTTCGAACATCTATCGGTGGAGGAATCGAAGTGTGGTTGTTATGACGATTTCACTTTTTCGACAAATCACAGTCACAATTTTCACCATCTTCTATTATGGCAAATGATGATCGCAACAATGGACTTGATGAACAATCAATGGACCTTACATATCTAATTAAATAAAGAATATCATCCTATATTGAATCGTGATTCAAATTCTGTATATAGTATGGGTGTGCTTGAGATCTTCTGCACACACAATCATTATAAGATAGAATTGCATAAAAGAACTGTTATATTATTTCAATGTTTCATGCAAAACGAGTTATCTGTATTAAGAAATGCATTTTATTTATTTATTTATTTTACCAGGGAATAGATAACAGATCTTCAAATAAAGATTGCTAAATTGTCCCCAATGTTTCATTGCTATATTGCGTGTAAACAAGTACAAAATCTCCAGGTTCAAAATCTAAGCAAACAAATGGTTATTTTATGTTCCTGGAAAAAGGAAACAATGCGATGGACACGACGTGGGTGTAACCGTCTACCAACCTATGATAGCAGCGTGTTTCGCATTGTTTAACATGGAAGAACCGCCTTTGATTGTGCTAGCTTATCGAGCATGAAATCCCCGAAAGGATAATAAAGGTTGAAAGCAGATAATAATATGTAAAAGGAACAATAAAAAAAAATTGGAAGAAAGGTCGATTTTTCGAACATCTATCAGTGGAGGAATCTAAGTGTGGTACCTATGACAATTTCACTTTTGGGCAAATCACCGTCACAATTTTCACCATATACTACAGTGGCAAATGATGATCCCAACAATGGACTTAATGGACAACGGACCTTATTAATATCTAATTAAATAAAGAATATCATCCTATATTGAATCGTGATACAAATTCTGAATATAGCATGGATGTGCTTGAGATCTTCTGCACACACACTCATTATAAGATAGAATTGCATAAAAGAACAGTTATACTATTTCAATGTTCTATGCAAAACGAGTTAACTATCTGCATTAGTTACGAGTTATCTATCTGCATACATATGTAGCATTTTATTTATTACCATGGAATAGATAATAGATCTTTAAATAAAGATTGCTATATTGTCCCCCGATGTTTCATTGCTATGTTGCGTGTAAACAAGCAAAAAATCTCCAGGTTCTAAATCTAAGCAAACAAATGTTATTTTATTTTCCTGGAAGTAGGAAATAGTGTGACGGACACGATGTGTGTGATGGACATGACGTGGGTGTAACCGTCTACCAACCTATGATAGCAGCGTGTTTCGCATTGTTTAACACGGAAGAACCGCCTCTAATTGATGGCGGACAACCTATAGCTTATCGAGCACGGAATCCCCGGAAGGATAATAAAAGTTGAAAGCAGATAAAAATATGTAAAAAGAAACAATAAAAAAAAAAAAAAAAGGGAAAGAAAGGTCGATTTTCGAACATCTATCGGTGGAGGAATCGAAGTGCGGTTGCTATGACGATTTCACTTTTGGACAAACATTCAATTTGGCTATCAAGCGAAACCTTTCTTATATGATAAAAAGCTTCCCGAACAAAATAAAATTTTTTCTTTTAAGGAAAAAGAAAGCTCACGCATTGAAAACGCCGGATGTTATTTGATGTCGGGTTAAAAATCATGGAAGGAGAGAGTTGATAGTTTTGATGAGTTGACTGAAATCGACGTCTTTTGAAAGGACCAGCGTCAAGTTTTTTGTCGTGACATGTTTCTTTTGAGATGTCAGTATAACTTAGAAGCAATTACATGCAAAGCCAATTATTTACATAATGTGCGTTTTTGTGTTCGCATGCAATTGTGAGTCGTCACGCTAATTTTTATAGAAAGACACGCTAACTTTTCGTTAAAAACAAAAGGAAAATAAAGGGAATTTAATGGATCTTTTATAAATTCTAATGGGTTTTATTCATACAACGTTAACAGATTCAAATGCCAATAAAAAATAGTTTTTTGTTTATCTAAGTCATAGCAACTATGTTGCATTCAAATATTTCTTTTTAGTAGGAGTTCATTTATTTAGGCTATGTAAGTAGAAGTTTTAATCAATTTTCACAAATTAAAACAATTTTAAGAGGAAAATATGTAAATGGTAATATTAAGCTAATCAAATTTTTTTTTTATTTATTTATTTATATTTATATTTATTTTATTTATATTTTCATTTATTTTTATTTTTATTTATTTATTTATTTTTTTTTTTTTATTTATTTTTATTTTTATTTATTTATTCATATTTGCATTTTTATTTATTATTATTATTATTATTTATTTATTTATTATTATTTTTTTTTTTGCAATTTTCAAATCACTATAATGAAAAAAAAAGCTGCATGCTTGCAACATAAGGAGAAACAACTATTTAAAAAATTTCATTTTTAAACAATTTAAACTTACACAAATTTTTGATTGTGTAATTGGTTGCTAAATTGCAAAAATTGTTAATTTCTTTAATTTATGTAATTAGAAAAAAATGGAATAGAACAAAAATCAGAGTGACAAGTTATAGTATCTTCGGAAGCAATTTAAAATTTTAAAGCAATTCCTATTTAAAAGTCAATAATTAGCTAATCAAACTTTTTTTTATTTGAAAAAAAGTTATTTTTGCAATTTTCTAATCATTATAAAGAAAAAAAGCTCATGTTTACAAGAAGCATAAGGTGAAATAATTATTTATTAAATTTCACTTTTAAACAGTTTATACTTACATAATTTTTAACACAAAATTGAGTACAAAAATTGCTCATTTCTTCAATTTTTACAATATATTTCATAAACTATAATTACAAAAAAATATGGAATGGGTGACAAGCTATACTACCTTTCGAAACCACATTTCTGCAAGAAATGTTTGAACTATATTTATATGAAAAAGCCATTTATTATTTTTTTTATTTGAAAGATACGTTGATTTAAGAACGAACTGTTCTAGCAAGTCATCAACCAAGTTTTTAGTATCAATATGTCAAAGATGCCAAATATTTTTAAAGCACACAAAAAGAAAATCATTTTCTTAAAGACATTCATTAAAAAATTGCTTAATAGAATCAGAACAATATTTTCTGTGATTAAATTTTTCTTAATACCTTTGTAACAAGAAATAAAATAAAGCAGTTTTTGAACACTTATTTTCTTTTAGTTATCATATTAGAACCGTGTCACTCGCCCACGATATATATATATATATATATATATAAATTAGATTTTATAGGAAATTTTTTCGTTTAAAATTGAAACTCTTCATGTTTCTTAAACAGGCACTGACTGAATTTATAGCAGATATTATTTATATATATAGAGAGAGAGAGATAATATATATATATATTATTAATATAAAATACAATTTCATTTGAAATATTCCAAAATTTTTAAATAAACATCAATGACAAATAAATTAAACAGGATTAAAAAAAAGATAATTTACATCAAAATCAATGATTCAAATGTCATTATATAAAATTATTTCTTTATTTAATTCTATTAAAGATATTCTAATCTACTAAATTCCGATTCAAACAAAGTCTGTAATAAGTAAGTCAATAAGAAAGTAATAAGTCAAAGTTTGTGTAAGTAAGTCAAGTAATCAATCACTGAAAAGTATTAAATAATTACTCGTATAACTTTCTAAAATTTTCAATAGAATAATAATTTTTAAAAAAAAAATATTGTGTTTAAAATATTGAGTAATAACAACAACGTTGTGATAACAACAACAAGATTGTGTTTTTAAAATATTGAGTAATAACAACAACGTAACGGAAACATTTTTGTGCAGAGAAAGAAATTGCAAAAAGCGACTGGTAAAATATTTCACAATCACATTGTTGTGATTGATGTTTCTACTCAGGTCTTCGACTGTAACAAAAGCACTTCAAATATTCATGTAAATAAACAATGGGAAACCAAAACAAAATAGCAACTAATGGATTTTTCACGTTATTAGCATGCATGCTCATAATAATAAAAATGAAAGTGAAGTTCGACATTAAATACTATACTATATAACAATATATGTAAATTAGATTTTATAGGAAATTTTTTTCGTTTAAAAATGAAGCTCATTATGTTTCTTTAACAGGCATTGGATGAATTTATAGCAGATATTATTTGCATTTCATTAAATAACAACAAGAACTAAACAATGCAACAAGATACTAATTAATTTATATTTATTTTTTAAATAATCATATTACGCCATAACTATTCAATTGGGAAACAGTCTTAAAAGTTGCCAAACATAAAATTATTAAATTATTCCTTGTTTTTATTTTATTTTTAATAAATAAAAAAGAAAATATTTTTAACGACATATAAATGATATTTATAACTTTTTTTTATTTTATTTTCAACAGAATTTTAATTGCATAGCAAACAAAAAAATTTAAAAACTTCCTTTTTTAGCATAGCGACCATTTAACAATATGTTAAATACCAAAAGTAGACAATTATGTTATCACAAACTTATCAATGGCAATTGGGAGGGCAGTTTTGCACTAATAACCCTACATTTGCACAAATAGCTCTACACAGCCTACATTTGCGTGCTATATAGGAGAAAACCCGACAATTCCACAGGTAGTTTGACAACCGACGCGGAGACGCTATATACAGGTTGTCACAATCGTCATCGAATCTCCTCTTTTCTGGAAGTTGCGACTGCAACGGAAGCAGCTAACATGCCTTTATGCATGCCTAGCTATCGAGAGAAACTAAATTTAGAAGCCACATTTCTCAAATGCTTATTTGAAAGAGCTGTATATTTATCTAAAAAATATTTATTTGAAAGAGTCATTTATTTTTAATATGAAAAAGGCATTATTATTTTTATATTTGAAAGAGCCTTTGTTTACAATGATCACCGTTTAGCTGAATTTGTGAGAATTTCCGACCTAACTTCCATCAGTTGCTATTAATAAGAATATAGTTCCACAGCACCCAGAAGCAAATCTAATTTTAAGGATTTCTTTACAAATTTGTTTGGTAAATCTGAACAATATATCTTTTATATTTTTATTATACGTTTGATATATTTGTTACAAGAAATGAAATAAAATAATTATAAAAACAAGTAATATAAAAAAACTCACTATTTTTTTTTCACTCTAATGCAGAAAGTCCTTTATAAATAATTTTCATTCATTTTTTTAAGTTTATCTGGCACCATCTATTGGTAGATATATGCAACTTAAATCTAAAAAACCTAAAATTACTGAATTAAATTTAATTAATGAATTAATATTTGAAAAACTGTATTAACATCCAGTGTCATCCACTACAAGTTCAAAAAAATGTATTTGAACTTGAGTGGATGAATAGAAAGTATTTTATGAACGATTGAAAATTTGAACAAGGTATATATATAGGGGAGTATGAGCTAATAGAAGGAATTGAAATAATTGCTAAATGGTCCTAGTCCATATTTCTTTTAAGCTGATTGAAAGAGTACAGAGAGATGAGTTAGCTGAGCCAATTTTGAAGAAATAATCCCGAAAAAAAGTGCATTTCTGTAGTAGGCAATATCAGCCTATTTATTCAAAAAATATTAATAAAAATATCACTCCATAAAGGTGAGTAGATTTAATTTAATGTAAAATTATGCATTTCCTTCAATTCCTTCTATGAGCTCACACTCTCCCTATATATATCTTGTTCAAATTTTCAATCGCTCATAAAATAATTTTTATTCATCCACTCAAATCAATACTTTTTTTTTTTTTTAGCTTGTAGTGGATGACACTGAATGTTAATACAGTTTTTAAATATTAATTAAAATTTAAATTATTAATTCTAGTTCTTTTAGATTTAAGTTGCATATATCTACCAATAGAGGGCGCCAGATAAACTTAAAAAAATGAATGGAAATTATTTATAAAGGACTTTCTGCAATTTAGTGAAAAAAGTAGGAATTGACTTAAATTTTTTTTTATATTACTTGTTTTATTATATAAAAAGAAAAAAAAAAAAAAAAATAGTTGGTTGTGCTTCGGTGCTCTATTCTCTCATTTTTAATCTGTGATCAATAAATTATAAATTATCTGTTAATTTTTTCATCACGTTAACCTAGAATTGTCAAAGTTATAACAGAAATCAACAATTGCCAGATCAAAATTAAATTAAAACAATTCAATAAAAAAATCATATTGATGTGAATTTTTTGCTACTGTATTTTGTCAATAAAAATATTGTTTTTTTTAAAATATATATTCTTAGCAACTTAAACAAAAATATAGAAATGAAAAAAAGATTTACTTATTTAAATTGGTAGGTTACATATAATAAACAAAATATAGTGTGATTTAAATACATTTTTCACTTTTAAATAAAAATTAATTTAATAAAATATCATTTTTATCGTGCACTTTATGGTCACTGTTTTCCAAAAAAAAAAAGTGATTGTGAAATTTTTAAATTTCTATCATTGGAATTTGATTGAAATGGTGCTGAATTCCATTATAAATCAAAGAAGTGTTTCAAAAATTAGACATAAAAGAAAACCAATTGACTTATTTTCTGCCTTAAAGCTACACAAAATGGAAACATAAAAAAAAATATTGCTATCATCTTCAATACAGAATATGATCTTCTCTAACAATTATATAAGCAGGATATCGATGGTACATTCTCAAAATAATGGCTTTTATTTATTCAAATTTTAGCGAATTACCAGTCAAGGCAATTCGAATACCTTGAAGAGTGGAAGGTTTAAATACAGCAATATATTTCCCTGGAAAATCCCAAAATGCTCAATTGGTTTGAAATCTGGAGAATGTGCTGGCCAGAATGTACATACACAGTCCAGTCACATTAATGTGACCACCTGTCAAAAGCCAGAATATACACTCTTGTATATTCTGGCTTTAAGTGGAGTGCAGTATTAAATGGAATTCTTTATATACACTCCACTGCAATGTGCTGCCATCTGCCTTTTGTGATTGGTTGTTTCACGTTGACGTCGAAAGTAGGTGGTTGGTCACATTAATGTGACTGGACTGTATATATATGAGCAATAATTGTGCCGCTTGAAACGATATAGAAATCATCCACAAACACACATATATATATACTGGACTACCAAAAATATGTCTTTCATGGGTATGGCTGACTGCGATAATAAGGTTTCCGATTCATAATAATCTTCATGAGTCATTTTGTAAGCAAAATTTAGATGTATCGGCAATGAGTATAGATCTTCATGACTCGACTTCCATGTCCAATTAAATCTTTCATTTTGATGGAGTGATGTAAGGAGTACACAAAATTATGGACGTCTTGCATACAACCCTACTGCACTCAGTTGATCTAGATATGGACTCAGTTTCTACCTGGCAGAAATTGCATAACTTTTAAAATTTCTTTTTTGGTCATGTGTCCTATGCTGTTAATCGACATCATTTTCACTTTGCTTATTATATTCTGATGCTCTTTGCATACATTGAGTAATTTTTATCATATTTGAATATCGGAAAATGAGAACCAAGCAAATAAAACTCCATTACAAATTTTGGCGGAAAATGGTACTTTGGACCCTCTTAACTCTTGAAATGATTCATGAATAACGCTAATCTTAAGGAATTTTCTAGAGAATTTGGCTTCAATCAATCAAAAATCAATGATAGTAGTATGGTTTTGAATTACTTTTCATGTTTCGGGTTGGGATTTTAAACATTTGTATTTCCAATGGCTATGAGTACACGTAGTGCGTTGATCAATTCCTTCTTTTGAAGTTTCTTTTGATAAATACGGAAACTTCAAAAAAAGGAATGGCATTTCAATGCCTATTGAGCTGTATAGTGCTTCTTATTGTATTTGGAATACTTCTTTCTTCATTTATGCCTAGAACTTTGATATTTTCTTTTGGATATTGTATTTGATAACGTTTCTCGTAGAATTTGGAATACTTCATTCTTTATTTACGATCAGAATTTTCAAACTTTTATATATTCTTTTGGCTATTGAATGTGATAACGTTTCTTATAAATTGGGCATACTTCATTCTTCATTTACAACTACATTTATTTTACTTTTGAATATTCTTTTGTAGATTCTTGAACAATTTATTCTTCATAAAGTTCTTGATCTATTCAACATTGCTATATTCATGTGGCTATTGAATTTTGCCATTCCTATAGTATTCCAATCAATTGCTTCATATGTCTGTTGCATTATTAAACATTGGCCTATTCCTGAGTTTATTCATCCGTTCTCGAATGTTCATACATGATAAGTTGAAATTTGCCGATCAGATTTCAGCATTTTAAAAAAAATTTATTATGATATTTTATTTATTTTTATGCATGTAATCACAATTTTTTATTGTTTCCCTTAATTTTAAGAAATTAGTGTATACCAAAGTCAATAAAAATTCGTGTCGAAATTATCACTTTGATCATAAGAATGTCCAATTATATAGTTCAGCAATTTTTTTCAGTAGTTTAAACTCATTAGTAAAATACAATAATACATTTTTATACCTTTAAATATTATAATTATTACATTTCAACCTCTTTTCCATCACATTTTTACCTATCGAAAATAAATATTTTATTCTTGAAATTTCATTTTATTCCTCCGATTTGATTCATTCAGATCAAAGAGATATAAAAAAATTTGAAACTAAAATACTGCTGTAGCATCATTTAATACTAGAATACAAAATTTCTATGTAATAGATATGTATATGCACTATCAAAAAATCTCTATCATATTACTTCGGTTTAGATTCCATTATTAGATATGTACGGCAAACATGACTTCAAAATCGAGAGCATTTTTCTGCATCTTATGTTTCCAAAAAATTCGTTTTTGAACGAATTTCAATTATTCGAAATATAAAATTGTATTATAAATTTTAATTCGAGATACTATAAAATTCTAAATAATTAATTTATTTTCATGTTTTGAATACTTTTATATGGAAATATTATTTATTCATAAAGTTATTAACAAGCAATTACTATTAAACCCTTTGAAAATCTCGTGAATTTGAAATCTAAGCAATAAAAATTGTTTAAAATTGTAATTAATATTTGACCACAAATATTATTAAATCATAATTTTAAGAAATATAAAACGCATTGTCATTTCTTGTAACATTAAAATACTAAAACAATAAAGTAAAAGAGAATAAATTAGAACTTACTGGTTTTTAAATTTTATCTACATCTATCTATCAATATATATATACATATATATATATATATATATATATATATATATATAACACATCGTAACAAATCTATTAACTAAATCTGTTGATTTAAATTTAAGACATTAGATCAAAGGAATATATACATAGATATATATTGCTTTGATGTCAAAAAATATATAATGAAGGATACATTTTAATTAAGATTCACAATATTATTTCAAACATGCATTTTAAAAATAACATTTATTGAAACTGTGACAAGTAGTTTTGCATATCATGCACGTTGCATATAACACTGCAATAGAATACTCAAAATGAAATTTGATTTTAAATTATGCATAAAAAGAATGTTAATAAAATGCATTTTGAAAGATGCATGCTATTTAAACCTGCTATCTAATATTTGACAGCATACATAATATTTTTAGTACACTTATATAAGTACATTATTATTGCATATAAATCTACAATTCTACTATTCTCCGTTTTGCAAGTTTTAAATATTTGCAATTTTATTGTACTAAAAGGATTGTGTCATGCAATAATCCAACAAGAGTGTTTCTGTACACACTCCATTATTGACATCCATTTTATTAGTATTAGTATTATTTAAAAATAATCTAACAACCTTTCTTTAAATAAATCAATCTCTAAAAAAGTGCTTTTAAATATTTATTTTATATTTAGTTCAGATGCATCACTAGTAATCAGACCCAAAGCACCATACGCCTTACAAAAATCGGCGACTATCTTAACCTTTCTCATTCCACTGCGGGTTGCTTCCTGTAACCGCTAACCTTCAATGGAAGGGACAACATTTTCAATAAGAATCCGAAAGGGGTGAAAGCAACATTTCGAACATTCAACAGAACAAGAACACCAAGTTTTCTACTCGCCTGGAAATTATTCGAGGTACATTTCCTCCCTGTCCTCCACTTTCGATTCGAGCAGGTTCATAGGTGACGCAGACGATTTGCGAGGAGGAAAAAAAAAGGATCGTTTTT
>BPLR01021474.1:0-42098 GCA_021605095.1 Caerostris extrusa
AGTTGTTTATGGCCTTCACCTGTGGTGTTCTAATAAAAAATATTATTATTTTTTTTGTATACAAATGATAAAACTTTTATTTGAAATAAATATTCATTTAACAAGTCAATTGCTTGAGTCAGTGTAATTGAAAATATGTATGCATAGTTTTTTGTAATTTACAAGTTTGGCGGAAAATGTTTTCGCTCTTTGCCACCGGTTTCCGTTTCGAGTCCGGTGGTTCCATGGATATTGCTTAGTGGTTCCGGAATCACTTTGAGCCACAGGGTCGATCCTGTAGGATCATGTGCGCTGTCTTGACGTTGAGTCAGTATTCAGTCCTCGTGGTACCTCGCTAAAGAAGAAGCTGCATATTATAGCCATGGACCAGTACCCTGCGATGGGGTCCTGGACCTGGGACCTGGTGTAGGTTTTTGTTTCAACATAGGGATTAGTAACAACAACAGTACAGCAGTTTTATTACAAATGTATGTACTGCAAAACAAGGTTCAGGTGTTTCTCCCCTATTCTATAAATAATATCAAAGTCCAGCATATATTTTGAGTTGTTTATGACCCTCTTGTGTTTACAATATAAAATGCTTGATTCATTTTGTCGCTTTTATTTAACAATGGCCTTCACGTAACAATATACCAATGAAATAAGTTTTTAATACTTTGAGGTGGCTTGTTTCCTGTCTTTAAATAAATATATTCTGAATCTTTAAGATAAGATTGATAATAAATCATATAAAATCAACAATGGATGTATATTTTTCAGCATTTTAAATTGCTTTTAATTTTTAGTATTGTCATTAAAAGTATGAGCATCAAATCAAATGACAAGAATTTAAACAAGATAAAATTAGCTAAAAAGAGCATACATGTTATTGCAGAATAGCAAAATAAAACAATTTTTAATTATTTCAACTAATAAAATAGTAACAAAACCAATTTGATTTTTTTCGATGAAAATTGTGCATTTATTCTAAATTTGAAAAATGTTACTTTTATTTACACAGAGAATTAATTAATGATTTAATATTATAAAATAATCCTCAAGGTTTGGTGAAGCTTATGAAATAAAATTTAATCGTTACTTGATATTATATATACATTCAACTCGATTGAAGGCAAGTGCTCAATTGTTCAAAAGTTAAAAATTCCAAAGTTTTTCATGTCATTCCTTTTTTTTTATTCATAAAGTTTTGCCTGTAATTAGATATTGTTGGTTTACTGCCAACTTTAGTTTATTTCAATTCTTATATTTATCAAGTGCCTGAGAGAAAAACGTTCCAAGAAAGATTTTGCTTTTAAAACATTTCTAATTTATCTCTTTTATTGCTTCCAAATTGCGATTTAGTTTATACAAGAATATCGTACCAAGAACATTAGTTACACAACGGTGACATTAAGTTACGAACTGAGTTATAAATATTAAATCTTTAATTTCCTGATGAATTTGTGACATAAAATATTTTCGGAAATTAAATTAAGGTACACGAACACCTTTAAAAACGCAGTTTTCGACAAAATTTCGATTTTTGCAATTTTTACATTTTGAAAGCTTGTATTTAAGCTTTAAATGTCTTTAGTTTGTTTCTATCTGTAGCACTAGAGTTGACATGTTATTTTTAAACTTCCATTGGAGACGAATTTTGAACCCGGAAGTACGATTTTTATGGCAAGGAAATGATAGTTTCAATATGTTTACCTTCATTATTTTCTCAATATTGACTGTAAAACTTATTCTAATATAAATGAAATCATTAAATAATGTTTTTATCATTTAAGAAGTAAAGGATTAAAATTATTGGTATCACTTGATCTGATAAAGAATCTAGCTACAAGTTGTCTGAAAGTTTGTTGTTTGCATTTGCTGTTAATTATTTATTCCATTTTGTTCATTTCATCTAACTTTTTTCCATTTGTTTTGATTTCTTTCATCATAAAATAATAAAACATTGTTTTGAGAGAAAAAAAAGACCCTTTCCATAATTTGAATTGGAATAAAATATATTGAATGAAAAGTTGTAAATCAGGAAATTGTGTGTGAATCAAAACATTGAACTTTTCTATGCCAAAGTTGTCAACATTTTTAAAGGATATATGTTGTGAACTGTTATTTCAAACCCTGTGTGTGTTGTAATTTATTAAAATTCTAAAATGAAATGTGAGCTACAAGTATAATGGAATATAGACAATATAATTTTAAAAAAGAAAAGATGATGAATTTTTAAGGATTTTTTTCGAAAAGTGTGAAAATGAAGTAAACTCTGCAATTATTTTATATAATGATAATATTAAAATTGTATATTAGGTATTACAATAGTTACCAAGTTGAAAATCAAGGACATTTTATTTGAAAACTTTTGTTATTTGAAAGACATAGAATTTGAGTTATAAATTTGAGTAATTTGAATATTGTCGAAGAAAAATTGATAAATAGTACTTTTAAATTGGAAGTTATTTAAAGAAAACAAAACAAATAAATAAGTGTTTATATTAATAAGGAGAATTTAAAAGTTCAATAACATTTTTATGTATGCACATTTGTTTTTTATTTACATTTAAAAGTAGATTTCAATTATTTCTTATTTGATTTTTACTTATTTGACATTTGAATTCATTTAAAACACCATAATACAAATATTTTTGTTCTAAATGCTTTGAAACTTCAAAAAGAAGCTTCCTTTAAATGTAAGAAAGGAATAGAACATGTAAATTATCCTAAATTCATGAATTATTTTTATTTTAGTTGTTAAACTAAGAATTTTTGTAAATTTTTAAAAAAGTTTTTGTCGACAAACTTTAAGCTACAAAAATGTATAAATTATTAAGATATAAATTTAAAATAGTATATTACCTACAAGTGATATTCCCAACATAAAAATACTTACAAAGGAAAAAGACTATTCATGATTTATTCATTTATTTATTTTTGATTATCAAGTTTTGCAACAATATCACATTTTTGCAATTTTTATCCACATATTTTAAAAGAATAAATTGTATAAAAAATAGTAAAATTGATATTTTTATGTAAAATTCAAAAGAATCTTGAATATATTTAATCAAAACATTTGTAGAAACGCTAAATATTTAAATCTAGGACATTTCTTATTAAAAGGTTTTGCCAATATGTGTAAGTTCTAAAAAAAATATTTTTGTCAGCAAATTTTAACTTCTTCAAAACAGAGCTCAGAAAATTTTTAGAGCTTTGAGAAAAAATTAAACTATATTTTTAATAAATTGGAACATGAACTTGATAATTCAATTATTTAATATATTTACAACACTTTTAAAAAGTAATATCTCTAATTAAAAGTTGTTTTTAGCTTTTTCTCAGAATGAATTTTTATGCTTTTGTTTTCATGTGAAACACCATAACACAAGTAATTTTGATCCAAATGCTAAAACTTGGTATATATCTTTTTCATAACTGTTTACAGGGAATAGACCTTGGAAATGATTCTAGCTAAATAAATATTTTAATTTTAATTTGTTAAACTTGGAATTATATGCAAATTTTGGAAGAATTTTGTGTCGACAACATATAAACTGCACAAAATAATAAGTAATAAAGATATCAATTTCCAGGTCGAGTCTATTCCTGTAAAATGTTAGTACAAACAAATGCAAACTTAGAAATTTAAAAATATTGATTTGATTTTGATTATCATGTTTTTGTAACAGTATCAATTTTTGGCCATTTTTACCCTTATTTTAGCTTATAAAAATTAAAAAAAAAAAAAATAATAATGAAATTTTTATGTGAAATCATTAGTTTTTAGATACATTCAATCCAAAAATGTGTACAATGATGAAAAATTTCAACAATTTCAAAAATTCCTTCAGAAGGTGTTCGTGTACCTTAAACGTTTATAAACAAACTAAATGCATCAAAATCATCCATTGCATGCATTGCAAAATCATCATTATTCATTCATAAAATATATGGATGTCGTTTGTAGGAAGCGGGGTCATGGTCTCTTGATCACTTTCAATTTTTAGTTTCTTTTTCGCTTTTATAATTTTCTTTCAAAAGGCTTTTCTTTAAATTTCTTTACACGTGCTAATAATCACTAATAAGATGTAATTAAGTAATTAACCATAAAATTGTTCTAGATGATCATCACGGAAATTTTGTTTCAAAATAAAAATGAATTTTTTTAAGGAAAAAAAAATCATTTTATATTTTAAGATTGGTGTTATATGTTTTTTTCTTGTATTTAAATCTAAATTTTTATCTATAATTTGTATATCTTCTCTGCCTATTATTTTTTTGCTTTCTTTTTTTAAATATTATTTTTAATTCTAACTTAGCCCATAAGCACTTAAAAAACATTTTCAGACATCTATCATGTAAACAGTTCGATTGAACAAAATAAAATTGCTCTAATTTCTTTAGTTTTGTTTTTATAATGTGCAGACGCTATTCAAACATTTTGTAAGGATTTTCATTTTCCAAAGAATACAATTTAAATGAAATAAAATATACCTGAATGACATCAATTCAGAATAGGGTTTTTAATGGTATTGTCTGCATCATTTAAAATTATTATTTTGCTTTAAAATTTCGCTCAAAAATAAATAAGAACTCGAAGGTATATTTTTTGCCTTTTATGACATTTAGGAAGAAATACTCCTCATTCGTTTTTAATAAAAGATACGAAAGGGTTATTTAATTTTTTTTACACACACATAAAATAAGTAATTTTAATAGAAAAAAAAAATGAATCATTTGAAAACTAATTTTTGAATGGAAAGAATGTAAAAGTACAAACCCAACACAAGTGCATAAACTCTTTATTATGTCTAAAATCGCATCTGTTTAAAAAAAAATCCAACCCCCAAAAATTATCGCATAAATCTTTAAACATGTCTATAGGTATTTTGTAAAAAATTAAAATATCCGATTTAAAGTTATTAAAAAAAACGCATTATGTTCACTGTCAAAGTCAAAACATGTTTATCAGGTAATACTATGTAAGGCCGATTGTTCATGACAATTATCTGGCAAATGGAAAATGAAAACATGTAATTATAGTCAATGAGGCTTGAATACATTTATCGACATATATTCATCATTGCAATAGAAAAAATCAATTTATTACCAAAAAATAAGAGAAAATACACAAAATATTGTTCCAGAGAAAACAAGGAAAATTTTGCTGAAAGGTTCATGATGGTTACTGGATTATTTTATAAAATAAACCTTAAAATAAGGAAAGTAGAAAAAAATTGCAAAAATAGTCCTGTATTACCAAATGCAGACATGCTGACCTAACATGGCTTATCGAACATAACCGACCAAGATTACTGACATGGATTATTGAACATTTGGACTTTTAATTTAAACATTTATAAGCGACATCTCAATACATTTGCATGAAATCTAGAAGATTATGGTGGGGGAGTGTAACAAAATCAACAATGGTATATTAAGAAGAAAGCATTTCCGCCTTTTCTCTCGAAATCTATATGTAATAATATGTAATTTAATGTCAATATGTAATATATAAGCAATATGTAATATTCAAAAACGGCTATCAGACTGAACATGTTAGAAAATAAAATTCTTATTTATTTATATCTATATTCTTTTTGAGATAGTTACAAAAATGGAAAACTCTCTGTATTTTTATTGATATCCCTTATTTTTTGTGTCTTATTAAAAGGTATTTCACTCTTAAAAATTACTTCAAAATGCTTTGATACTTTGTTAAACGCTGAAGGTTAATTTCAAATGAAAGGAACAAAAAAAAGAAAAGTAAAAAATAAATTTACTACTTACTTTGAGAACAAGATTTTATTTTAGGTAAGGAAAATAAATTAGAAAACCTATATAAAAACAAAAGCTAATTTTGGAATTTAAGAGTTTATAGGATCTTTCAGCATGTATTATTTGCTGAATCACCAGGTCTGATTCGAAACCATTTTCCATCGATATTTCACAGTAAGGAGATTCATTCATTCTCATTTATCGCGCCATTTTCTCATTGCAAATTGAGAGTCTGAATTGAATATAAGCTTTTTGCTTTAGTCTCATACAAAATGTTTATGTGCAACTTCTCTTTTGTAATCTAACCAAAAGTTGGAAAAATATTAGTTTGCAAAATCTTAAATTTATGGATGATTTTATTTTGACATCCTAGTTCAGCCTTTTATGGTAAGACAGAAATAAACCCGGCTGTTTTCAATATATACTAATTTTTCAAAACTTAAAATATTTCGATTTGATATAGGTAATAAATTATAGAGAGGATTGACATGTAAGGCAGGAAATTTGAAATAGTTTCTTTTATCAAATTTGAAATGAATTTTGAAATAAACTTTCTTGATTTTTTATTACTTCATTAACAAGTATGATTAGAGTCAATTGAGGGGGCATTAGAATGCTTGACGTTCTTTAAATCAGCATCAATACCCTTTGAAGCATAGCATTAAATAATTAAAATAAGTATTGAATTATATAAACATAATTATTATGTAACCCATTGTTACTTATTGTGTGTTTGTTCGTTTATTGAATAAAATATTTTAGCATTATGTTATAGTATATGTTCAGCTCGATTCAACAGTTGCTTTTTTAAATATACATTAATAAAATGAATATTTTCCTAGTGTAAAATTGTTTGTTTTTATTGTTTTATTTATTTTTACTGTTTTGCTATTGTTTTTTTGTTGTTATCAATAGGTTTATTAGAAAATCCATTCAAATTTGACCTCGTACTGAAGAAATAAAAATAATATGTAAACAAATCAAAATTACAAAGAGAAAAAACCAGTCATTTTTATCAAAAACGACCAAAAGCTAAGAAAACAGTTAAAAATTAAAATTTAAATAGTAAGAATCACCATAACAAAAGTCAGTGCCAAAAGAACATGTTTGCTCTGGCCCTCAGTATAGAGTACACAAATCTGTATTTTTGTTATTTTTTATGTTTTCGTTATGAAATATTTCTATAAAAAGTACAATAAAAAAATGAGGTAAAGATTACAAAAATAGATTATACTGCTTTGGAAGACATTAAAAATTCTTTTAATTATTTTTAGTATATGATTAATGTTCCAATGGTTCTTCATGTTTTTAATGATAATAATTCAATAATTCTTCAATAAATGTGTGTATTTAGTATGTCTCTCCATTCCGTAAGAAATGCATGTGATTACTGCTAGTGCCAGACTCTGGAAAAATATTCTACAAAAGGTTTATTTAATATAAACAATTTTTAAATGAATTCTTTAGCATTATAAATTAATTCTGAAGCTTATCGAAAGCAATAAAACAAATACACAATTCTAAAAAAATTGTATACTACAATCAGGCAACACAACAACACTGTGCCCACAGCTAAGATGTAGAGGCCACTTATAAATCTTATATCTTAATACCAGTTATAAATTTTATGATATTAATACCCAAAAATGGTAAGGAGTTTCATTTTTGAGACCATGTATAAAATTTCCTACAATAAAAAAACGCTATTTTTATCAGCTTATAAACATGGAAAGGGTAGAATTGTGGTATTTAATATATCTATCATTTTGGTAATAATATTTCATCCTCTTTTAAATAGAAAAGTAACTAAAGTATCTTCTTGAAAATCTTGATTGGTATTAGAATTTAGCAAAATAGGCTGTCAGCCTACCAAAATGAATTTATTTAACAGAAACTGTTTGATCCTCAAATTTCGTGAGCATACATGATGAATTGAATATCCAAGCTTTTTTTACAAATTAAAAAATAATTGGAGGAAATTTACAGTAAATATGCTTTCTACAGTTTATATAAAAATAAACCTATTGCATGGATAAATAGAAAAAAATTGAGATACTTTAATCAAAATTTTCTTCTTCGTAATGAAATATTTTCTTCCACTAATATAATATTTGAAAGTATTTAAACTTTTCAAATCTTGATATGATTCATCTTCTTTCTGATTGTCTTTTGTTAAGTTTTAGTACATGAATTATTAATTTAACGAGCATTTTGACAAGAAATTCATATTTCTAACTAGAAAGACTAAATTAAAAAGTTTAAATATTAGTTCTTACTAAAACAAAAACTCTTCATAATTATAATACATCAAAATAAAATTAAAAGCACTTAATTATTTAAAATAAAAAACCTTTTACTTAAAAGTTGTAAACCTCAGAAATAAAGGAGCTTTTAAAATTGTTGATTGAATTAATTCTATAAGGTTGTTTAAAATTCTTTTTAAAATTATTTCAACTTTCAACAAGTTTAAAGATTATAATAATTTTAGAAATATTTATAGAAAAATTTCATGAAACCCTCCGAAGTCAATATTAATACAAGGAAGATTAACATTTTAAAATCCAAAGGTCCTTGACTCAAAATTTGAAACATGTTAAATTTTATTTGTGAAAATCAAATTTAAGTATCAAATCCTCCTTTTGTTCAATGTAAAATGGTTTTCTTCCTTTTTTAACTTTTAATTTACTCTGTGTGGGAATATATATATATACTACTAGTTGACCCGGCAAACGTTTTTTGCCATATACATGATTTCTATAAAACAGTTTTGAGTTGAATTAAAAAAAAACTTATTATAAGTGTATGGAAATGTGGTTATTATTGGAAGAGGAATGGAACGTTGCAGACAATGACGGCCTATAAAATGATAATACACTAACCATTTATTTACTTCATCCTTTATACTTTATCAAATCAACAAATATATTTTAAATTACATTATATAATATCTGTATATACATCAAAAATAGGTATTTACATATTTACTACTAATTATGGCAATTAAAAAATAATCAGCATCAGTCTCTAAGTGCAATGGAGTGTACAATATTTTTGGTTAGTCCGTCTTTAGCCAACACAAACAAACTGGAGGGTTTACCCACACGCGAACATGCCCACGTATAGTTGTCCGTGGGGAAAACATGGTGTGCCCAAACCTAAGCCACAAACAGACATCGTTTGGCCTTGCGACTTATTGATTGTAATTGCGAATGCCAATCTGATTGGAAATTGAATACGTTTGAATTCAGTTGGCACATCTGTGGGAATAATAACGATTCGTGGCAGCAATATATTTTCGCTCGGTACTTGCCATTCAAAATGCTGGCTTCGATAACGTTTTTCATTAATTTTTAATTACTGATCGTGTTCCATAGCACAGTCGTGGTGGGTTCAAATTACGAATCAAAATAACCGGAGATCCAACCTTTAATTGTAAATGATGCGGCGGCATGTCTGGCAAATCCAATGAATTCAAAAACTCAATTGGATAATTTACAGCTTCATTGGCATCGCAAACTGTATCGATAGATTTGTATGACACCAAGTCCCCTGGCAACAACTGTTGTATCTTGGAATTTAAACCATTGACGTCCGCATTTTTTGATGCTAAAATTGCTCTTTCTGTCAACCAGTCAAGATTTTTGAATTGTGTGCATACATCGGGAAATATGTGGTCGATGAAACTATTTTGCGAGTCGATGATTGTGCAGAAATCTGTCGGAAATTTTATGCATCCAGTATTTTCATGTACAGCAACTTTTCCATCGCCAATATCTAACAGTTGTTTTGAGAATGTTTCAGCGGATGGATCTTGAAGCATTTGAACTCGCATGTTAACTTTTAGTTGTAATTTTTTAACATTACGCCACAATGACGATAATTTTAAGCAAGCGTTGATCTCATCAGCGTAGGTTGAACGTGGAATGACAGGAAGTGTTTGCCTGAAATCACCTGAAAGGAGTAGCAGAGTGCCGCCAAATAGTTTGTCGCTGTTTTTTATATCCTTCAATGTCCTGTTAAATGCCTCAAGTGAATGTTTGTGTGCCATAGTGCATTCATCCCAGATGATAATTTTACACTGTTTCAGCACTGTGGCCATGGACGATTGTTTCTTTATATTGCACACTGCATCTGGGTTATTTTGAATATTCAGTGGCAGCTTAAATGCTGAATGAGCTGTTCTGCCTCCATCTAATAAAATAGCTGCAATCCCAGATGATACAACGGCCAATGCGACGCCATTTTTTGATCGTATGTCGGCAAGAAATAGCGAAATGATAAATGTTTTGCCAGTTCCACCTGGTGCATCCAAAAAAAAATCCCCCTTGACCTGTCGAAACTGCCAGCATAATGCGGTCGTAAATGGTTTTTTGTTCATCAGTCAGTAGTGGGACATTGCGAGTAACAATCGCTGCCATTTCTACAGTATTGTACTGCAGTTCACGACTCATATCAGTGTTGATTAAATCAGATGCATTTCGATTTGGTGAACTCATACCAAAATGACTGATTTGTAAATTGGCAATGACAATGCAAAGATCCTCGATAGCAATCAATGCTTCATTGTACATTGCGTCGCTGAATGATATCGTTAGATCGTTGCACCTTGTACGATGTCGATGCAATATATCTTCAGTCATTGAATCTTTGTGATTATCCCACAACGCTTGTGCTCAAGCCGGGAAACACGTAGTCAACACTATAGCGAATAGTAGACGAATTTGTGTTCCTGTACAGTTTAATGCTGCTCAATGATTGTCGAACTGCTACTGTCCCAATGATTGTCGTCTTCTAGCAAGCCTAGTGCAAGACATGCATCTTTATTCGTTGGATACTGTTGTCCATTTACTTTACGTATATCTTGAAATGACAATGGGCCGGTGACATTAACTAACAACAGTCGTATTTAAAAGCAGTCAGTCTGCCTTGGATTGACTGTATATACACGACCTAAATTGTTCGATTTGAATAAACCGGGGCAGGCATCAACTGGTGTGCCTTGCTTGCGGGCATCCAATTTTTTTGATTGAGTCCACGTAAAATAGCGTGGTACTTCTGAATAGAGTAGTGTTTGTGCGAAGGCACCAAAAGCATCCGCACGATTACACAATTAAAAATTCGGTGAGTGTAGTTTTGGTGGATTTATAGCACGATCAAGCGCTGCCTCATTAGTGAAAAATTTTAAGCAACACATAAAAAAAAAATCGTATGAACTCAATCTAGTAGTTTTTTTTATTTACTTCCTAAAATAAAATTTATTTACCATCTAATTTATTTATTTATCTAGCGATATTTTTGCAAATATTAACAACAATAGATAAAAGCAGTTGATTCTTGAATACAACTTTTTTTTTTTTTAAACAATGAAAAAAATTTTATTTTACTGTGAAAAATACAATTTTTATTCGATTAAAAAAATTTGGGATTTTTGGCTACACACCATATAAAAAGTGTCTCCAAATTTTATGAAAAGAGAAATACATACGAAAAAAAAATTTAAAAAATTAGAAAATTTCAGTTTCGTGTATTTTAATGCACGTTTACACTTTTCATCAGATTTTAAGGAGGAGCATGAAGCTTACGAATTATTTGTATTGGTTTGAATATTTTCATAATGTATATATTTGAATATTTTCATAATATATATATTTCAATATTTTTTTTAAATATTTTTCCTCCACTTATTTAAATTTTCTTTTGAACATAATTGTCCTTTACTCTCGCAATAATCAATTCTTTATGAATGAAACTTCTTCCCTTCCTTAAATTGAACGGAGAACTGCCTCAAGCAAAGGCCGAACAGAACTCTCGGACGCCAGTGATGCCCTCCCGGAGACGAAAGCAAAGGATCACCGAATGTTCGGTCGGCCTTCCTCGTACACCGCGTTTACGGGGAAAGTTCCGGCAGATAAGAAACGCGCAGTCGAATAGTTACTAACAAGAATTTGATCGCCACATAAAAAGAAATTCTGGGGCGATTTTTTTTTATGGGTAATTGCGTTTTTAAAAGCTGAATATATTTAATTTATGAATTGGAAGAATTGAAAATAATAGAATTTGTAAACGAATAATCTAAGTGTAATTCATTAAAATAAATTAATTTCTTGTTAACAATCACTTTAACTTTTAGAATCCCATTATTAAAGAATATCAAATACTTATCAGTCATCTCCATTCTTTTTACATTGTTTATTTATTTTTATTTTTGATATACCTCAATTCGGTAAAATAAAAGCGTGGAAAAACCTGTATTGCTCTGATTGATTTTGATTGAATATATCACGTGGACTAAAAAGATTTAGTGAAAAATTATTTATTTGTGTGAAATAATTTTGAAACGTTATATTTATTAATACTACATATTTAACTGTTTGTAATATACATCACACAGATATTCAAATTGAAAAACTATAAAAGAACATAAATAAATATATGTGTGTAGATCCTTCATTTTATGAAATAAAAGTCTGTTAACATTGAAAATCTAAGCAACTAGGGCATGGTTATTATTTAAACATATCTAATGAATTTATTACTTTTTCCCAGACGCAATTTTAAATTTGTGATTTTTTTGGAGAAAATAACAAAAGTCTATATGTTTATGTTGCTGTAGTATGTTCTATGGTCATTGCTTAGTTCTTAAAATTTCAGCTTGCTGCAAGAACATCTTTGTTTCAAATAAACAAGTTGATAAAAAAAAAAAAAAAGATTAAATATCAAATTAATTTAAAAATAATTTAAACATTTTTCATTATTTGTATGATTATATTTTATTATTATATTATTATATTTATTACTATTATAATATGAAATTATAATAGTTTGTTTTCTGCTATCTCAGAAAATTTGATCAGAATCAAGGACATAATAAAAATATAATATGTGTAAGAAAATTCATCCCAAGAAAAAAAAATATCTACATTGCAATATCGAGTTGACAATTTTAAGAGTAGACCAGGCATATTGCTATTTCGAAATAAAAATAGTTTGAAGAAGGTCGGACACCAACATGAACGATTTGGATTTATTTTACATCATATGCTAAAAACAGGGAAAGAAAGTGCATGCTGGATATATCTACAAAGATAAAAGTTAACTAGTATACGCTCTTGTTAAATCATTGGAAGAAAAAAAGAAATGAAAATATCACTCTAACTTAAAAATTTTTATAATTCTATAAATTATTGGTGCGGGTAATTCCATTTTAATTAATAAATTTTAATTTAAATTGATTACTTCATTTATTAATAAACCTAGAAAAGTTTGTAAAGAATTATAGCACATCATAAGTTGTTTTGCATTTTAATTCTTATGTATTTTTCTAGGCTAAAAATAAATATCTAGACGTGTAGGAAAAAAGTGAACCTTGCCTAATCTATTTTTGAGAGTGTAGAAAAAAAAAGCTATTAAAAGGACTTGTAACATTTGATTTCACTGAGGAAAAAGCAAAACAGCCTTCTTAAACACATTTTCTAGTGTTGAGAGTTGTTGAATGTATTTATATTACGGAAATGATACAGTAGATTCTTCATAAATATAGAAAAAAGGGAGAACTATGTTCTCTTATGAGTGTGAATAACAATAGTAACAATCCTGATAGAACGGACTACATACAATTAGTTAGTTATTCAACAAGTTAAATTTCTATTCAAATCCTATTTGCAATAAAAAACAAATATTAAGCTACTTTTACGAAACCGTTCAATAGTTATAATCCATTATTTAGTAATAAACTTTTAAATTAATAAAAATTAATTAACAATGAATAAAGATTTTTTTAAATCAATTCTTTAAAATGTTCAGGTTGTCCAGATATGAAATCCAATTTATAGTTTTTATGAGTTTCAATAAACCTAAGTTATTCGTGATAAGTTTTTCTTTGTTCCAATCCTAAAAAACTGTTCTAGAAAAAAAAAATAATTTTTTTTTCCTGTTTATAATTAAATGAAAAGTAATTAATTAAAAGTAACTTTCAATAAGAATTTAATAAACTGATCTGGATTGTTTCATGCGCATTTAAGTTCAGCAATTTTAAGTTAAAAGCAACTTAACATTAATAAACTTAATTTTAATTTTAAAATTTATATTGTATATCAGTTTATTATATACAAAAACAATAAGGAATGAAATAAAAATACACTTGATTTTACATACCTCCAAGGTACGTACTAGCTTGGTGTCATTCAACATGGCGGACACCAGCTGCGCTCTGTCTTGTTAGGCGGAAACGCTCGATCTAATCCTCTCACATCAGGAAGGAAAAGCGGAGTCCCTCCCACCCTCCTCTTCGTGACATTGAACTAGACTAGAGGGAAGTCTGCAACATCTAGACGGAGAGTGCGTGATTTTTTTTTTCACTTTCTAGTGAATGCAAATTGAAATATTGCAGAAAGAATTATTCTTTTAAGTCTGAAATATAAGAGTGTGGGGTCTCATTGATAATTCTCTAATTTATGGAGGTGTGCCGATGTCAATTTCAATGTCATTCAATGGATTTTTTCTCTGCTTAATAGATAGATTAGATAGAATTTTTGATATATATGAAATATATTTGTGACAAGTAATTTAATTTCCTATATAAACCTATATGAATACTTTTACCTCATACGACTGCATGCCACTTACTTTTTTTATTCATTTATAAACATGAATTTTGAGCAATCACAGTAATCTTTAAAAATTGTTATATTGGAAACATATTGAATAGAAAAAATATATTTTATATATCAACCATAAGACAATGTATAAAATATACAATCTTGGTCCTAAACTACATTTCCAATAAATCGAATTTCATTCTTCTCTTTTTTACCAACTAATCTAAATAATTGTTTCTCTTAATTTCTAATAATTATTTGTTTATAAGGAAATGGATTTAAAGATGCACAAAATGGGCCAGAACTAAAATCTTAAAAATCGGGAAACATTTCTATTGCTTAAAACGTTAAAATTAAGATTATTACTTTTAATCATATCAAGGTGAAATGACATATAGAATAATCATATGGGCATATCCATATCTATTGCCACACACATACTTTTATATAAATTGCAATTTTTATTTCAAAACAGTTAAGCTTTTATTTGTAAGTTAAAGTTCAATATACTTTGAAATTACAGCTAACCATCATATATTCCTTTCTAGTACAGAATTATTAAGGTCAAAGAACCCAGCATTCGAAAAAAACAATGCTTAAGGAATCAACTTGCATGTTTTTTAACTTCATAATTACATTAACAATTTTATAAAAATATATTAAAATAACTTCTGTAATATTCTTATCAAATCCCTTTGGAAAAATTGTTTCATTACAGTATTCAACAAATTACATAATCTCTACTTTCATTAAAAAATGCAGAGCAAATAATGTTCAGATAGCAAAACATGTCATACAATTTATAATGTGGGGGAAATTCTGTTAAATTTAAATTCAAAATATTTTTAATTAAAATGCTATGTTTATTTTTAACCAGTTAAGCTTCGATTTGTTCATTAAAACTTAATATGCATTAAAACCACCACTTAATTTTCATATATTCTTTGCAAATAAAAATATTATTAAAGTCAAAGAACCCAGTATTCAAAAAGAAACAATACTTAGTAAATCAATTTACATGTTTATTAACATAATAAATACATTAAAATTTTAAAAACTACTTCAAAATAACTACAGTGCATTATTCAAAACAAGTTCTTTTGATAGAACATCTCCCAAAAAAACTTCAAAATATTCAAAGGTTATAGAAAGCTCCTTTTTCATCACGAAATTGAAAGCTAAAAAAATCCTATAATCCAAATTATTTTTTAAAATTGTTTGGTAATTTAAAATAAACATTTATTCATGACGTTTCAATTAATATGCAATGCTTATTTTAAACCGATTAAGTTTTGAATTGTTCTTTGAAATATGAGCATGCTTTGAAATAACCATTTTAAGACAGCGCATATCCAAAGTGTCGGAACAATGATGCCCATGCTTGGGTTTCATGGTGAGGAGGGATTTTTCAACTGATTGTCCGCTTGAGGAAAGCGTCTATCAGTTTAAACGTCTATTATTTTAAGTCGATCTCAAAAAAAAAAAAAAAAAAAAAAATAGAGAAAAAAATGGAGAAAGGATGTGTGACAGAAAATTGCGATTCGGCACAAATAGTGGAGGGAGACGATTCGGAAGTCCAGACTGATCCAGAAACAAATCAAAGGAAGATGAGATTAGGAACACATAGAACTTCCAGAACAGCCCAAGATTCGAAAACGGTCCCGAAAACGATTGGTTGGAGACTTTTTGTCCAAGTGATCTCTAACATCTTTAGAAGACTCCGAATCATAAAGAGGGACTGATATATATATATATATATATATTCATTTATTTATTTATTTTTTTGCCCAGAGAAAACAAACAGTGACACTTTTCATAAAATATTGTTTTACTTGTTATTAGTTTTGCCTAAAATAAGATTATAACTGAGTTTGAAAGGATTTCTTTCGCTACATTATCCAACTAAAGATTCCTTTGGCATTCTGATAAATTTATTAGTTGCACAGAAGTTGGGTTAAAACTTATTACAGCTGTATACCTGAAGATAAACTTCAACAATTATTTTTCAACAAAAACCGTAATTTTGGTAAAAGAAAGTGACAATGTGAAGAAAAATAAGCTATCAAGCAAAAATTAATAGTTTAAAAAACTAAAACACGCTTTTAGAGTTAATTTATCTAAAAAGTAAAAAATAATTGTTAATATAAGAATAAAATGACTGACGAGAAAATGATGTTTTTTTAGTTTTTTAAACTATTAATTTATTTTTTACTTTTTAGTTTCATTAACTCTAAAAGCATGTTTTTAGTGGTTTTAAACTAGTATTTAAATGAGGTCCCGGTACGGAGGAGTGGAACTATAGTACTTACAATAATGTAATTGTGAGTAAAACAAAGGCTAAATGCGAATAGTCCGTTGTGCCACTGTCCCACGGATCTGATCGCTTAAAGTAGGGTAAAATCGAGCCCAAAGAGTCAGTTACAAGCAAACAAACATTCAGGTGAAACTAATATAAAAGCGTATTAAAAGAATCAACTGTTTTCTTTCTGAAAGATGCCTGTAGATGTTTCTTTGCAGCGCTATTAGTGTATATGAGGAGAAACAGATCACCTGGGGAAAAAGTCAGTTACATACATACATACATACATACATACATACACATACATACATACATACATACATACATACAGGTGAAGCTAATAAAAGCGTATTAAAAACTAAATAATTGTACTATAATATAAATTAAAAAATAAAAGTAGTGTCATCCTATTCGTCGGCATCTCAAGAAAATCAAGTAAATACATACTGAGTTTAAAAATATATTCAAATTTTATTGAACATTTATTGAAAATAAAAAATCCTGAAACAATTTGCATCCTACATAGAAATCCAATTTTTCATTTATAATATATATATGGTTTTATTCGCTCATTTAAGTGACGTACACAAATTGGACAAAAATGGAGTTGAATACATATTGATTTATGCACAAATGCTTTCGTGCCTTCTTCCGTCATTAATCTGTTGATTAATAAGAAATGCTTCAATTAGCAGCTATAAATATTAGTTTTTATAACTGATTTAATCTATATTTTTGTAGTAATGCTATAAAAGAAGATTTAATTTAACTTTCCAGAAATTAAGTAATTTTTAATAAGCAATTTTTGCAATTTTTGTATGCTGCTACAGTAGCGTGAGCCCTTTTAAGTTAATTTCGTTAGTTAACATTGATATGTACAACATCAAATGTTCAACATTAGCGTGACAGAGACAATAGTGACAATTCTCTTCGGTATTGTAATTTAATTATGATTAAAACTTATATGCTTTAAGTGCAAGCATATATATATATATATATATATACATACCAACGTATTTAAAAACTTTTTATTAAGGTCTGATTATAATAAATCTAATTGCAAAAAAAAAAAAAAAAAAAAGAATATATATGGCATAGTGTGCGGTGAGGTGGAGGAGAGTTGTTAATCAAAATTTTTATTACTAAACAAGTTCTATTAATTTACTTTCTGAAAAACCCATATTATAATAAAAGTATTTTTTTTTATTTAATTATTTTTTCTCCTTTTTATTTTAATAGTTTATTTTAATTTCACCATAAATTTAGTATCAATTTTGAAAATTATCATGACATTTATGAATTTTTATTTATTTATTTATTTAATTGTAAATTAAAAATTCATTTAAAAAGAATTATATTTGGATATTTTATTGAAATTATACAAAAAAGATATTATTTTTCTTAATAAGTTTGCTTTTTCTTCATTTTCAATTCTTAGAGAGGTTAGGTTTTTATGTTACAAATTACAGAATTTTATCATAAAATGTGTTTATCTAGTATCCTTTGAAGCATTTCCACAACATTATATTTTTATGTAATTGATATTTAAAATACATAAATTACTAAATAGTGCTTAACAAATTATTATAATTCATAAATACACATATTAAATAAGCTTCACATATATTTTGATTAATATGAAGAATGATAAATATTTTTACCTCGCACTTTTTTTATCCTCCAAAATAACGTTTTCTCTTTATTCATTAAAAAATTTTTAATCTCGAGGCATCTTTCAGAAACACTTTATTACCTATTAATGTAGTTTATTAGGCATGACAAATTTTTATGTACGAATTTTTTTTTTATTTTTCTTAAAGATATGAAAAAAATGTCAAATTAAATTAGAGAAACATTGCAATATAATCCTTATATAAAATTTACTGTAAAACATTTATACAGAAAAATAATTAAGACATTTATTAACTATAATCAACACAACAATTTATAATTATTATTCTATAAATCAATAAATAGTATATCTAAAAACTTAAAGATATGTAAACTTTATTTTACATCTTTTATTTTATATGCAAGCCATTATTTTGATCTCTCTCAACGAATTTGCTTCTTCGAATTGAGATCATTTGCAGGATTTTTTATAAATGATTTACACAATAAAATTATAAAAGTGCAATTGCTATATAGTTATCAAATAAAACAAAAACTATAGTAATATGGTAAATCTATAGGATGTTGATTTATAGGATGTTGAAATCTATAGTCTGTATATAATTGAAATCAAAACTTATATTTTATGGTATTTAAAATATATTCTGCTTATAAATTTCAAAATTTGTTTTTGATAAAATATGCAGAGAATCATGTTTAATACATGAATAACATAAAAAAGTAAATTAATTTCAACAATGACAACAGAAATTATAGTTTTGGTTGGTTTAAAACTTGGTTAAAAATTTAATAAAATAGATAGTTAGATTTGAATATTCGAATTCAGAAAAAAATTTAGTAATAAGAAATGATATAAATTATAACGTTTCTCGAGTGAAGAAATGTTTTATAAATTAAAAATATTAAAATGAAAGACATAATTTAAGTCATGAATAGTAAGATTTTATATTAAAATATTTAAAATATTAGAATTTTCGACAGTATAACTATGTAGTAAAATTAGTGAATTAGATAAATAAGTATATAATTCTTAAAAAGATTTGTAAAATTGACAATTTTTGATTCAAAAGATGAGTAAAAAAGGTTTTTGATTAAATGAAAAAGATACAGAGAATTAACAAGGTTATGGTTGCTTACAAATTAAAATTAAATACAAAAAAAGGAGAAATTTTGAGAATTATAAACATTCTACAAATAAAATACTTATAATAATATTTAAAAATATTTTTACATTTTTTTAATTATTATATTAAAGTTATTATGACTTGTATATGTAACATGCACTTTAAAAAGGTTCATTTTATACATTATTGTATATTATAAAATAACATAAAAGGATATAAACCAAATTTTGTAAAATTTAAAATTAACATTTACTGTTATAGTAATGATGTATCTCTTCTAACGTAATGATATAATCCCTTCTGCAATTTTTTAGGCAACAATTTATCAGTATACTTCAAATATGTTCTAAAGATATTTGTTTAAGAGATTTAAACATATTGTACTATCTGAAAATTAGAATAACACAACAGATGTTTAAATATATATGGAATATTTTACCATATATATATATGTATATAGTTTAAGAAACTTAATGGGAATATATATATATTCCTGTGACCTTTTTTAAGTAATCAATTTTTCTTTTACTATTTTTAATTTGAAAGCTATTAATTCCTCATATTTTATTAAAAGTTATTCAAAAATTCATCATTTCAAAGTGAAAAAAATAATTTTCAGAATATATATATATATATATAGATATGACAATTATTCTTGTCACTCCGAAATGCTGAATTTTTGAAAAACTCAATTAAAAATAGAGAAACCTAAACCAAATTAAAAATAGAAAAAGAGAAAATTGATTATTTAAGAAAAGTCATACAAAAATCCACATAATTCGATAAAAGCAATTAAATTTTAGATAGAAAAAAATTAAGATTGAGCATAAAATTATATTTTAAAGAACAAATAAGATTTATTTTTTGTTAAATAACAAAGAACTTTATTACTGAATTAAAAGTATTATATTTCTGACATTAAATTGCTTTCTAATTTAAAAACATTGATAAATATCATCTAAATGACATTAAATAATCAGTGATACTTATTAAACCAGAAAAAAAAATGTAAATACTAATTTTTTTAAATATTTAAGAAGAGCAGAAAGCTGCTTATAAAAGAAAATTCATATTTAATATGACTCTGTATGCGGAAAAAGAAAATAAAACTGAGAATAAATAATACATATGTAATTTATTTAAAACTAACTTCCAGTATTATTTAGTTTTAAATAAGTTACATATGGTAGTTAAAAATTTTGATACAGGAATTCAACTTAACTTTATTTTTGCAAAGATTAAATTAATTAATATTAGTTTTTTTCAAACAAAATATTAAGAAATATAACAAAATGGAATTTAAGTTCATTTTATTGATGCAAAACAGCTGAGTTGACATCTCCAATTAATTAAATATAAGTAATTTTTTGCCCTCACGAAAGTAAAATACATTTCTGCAATGAAAAAAAAAAGAAAAAAAAAAAAAAGGCGAAGGTGGATTTAATATTTTCTTTTAATTAATGTATATTTTTTTAAGTAGAAATGCAACTGAACTGTCTTAGGAAAACAGCATTTAATTAACCAAGTTAAACATTTCATAAAGATGGGACGGTAAAAAAAAAAAGTATGAACTCAGTGAAAACGAGAACTAAAATCACATAGAATACTTTGTCTCATGCCTAACTCGGCAGATAATATTCCAATCCTCCGGCGGTATTCGAAGTTATAATGCAGCAATCCTTTTAACTTAAATGATTCGGAAAGCCTGTGTAAAGGGGACACTTAACCCCTTATTCATGAAGTGTTGGGGGATCATACGAAGGGATCTGTTTAATCAATAGGAGACACCCTTCATTTAAAGGTTCGTCATGTTAGCAGTCATGCTGACGACAATTTAAAGGAAATCTGAATAAACAGTCCCATTGCAATAAAGGGGATTTTGACGCCGGTCACGGTAGAGAGATTAGTTCAGAATTAGAGGAGGAAATTATATTGCCGTATTAATCTTTCTTCATATTAATATATTGTCATCATATTATTTAGTTAATTGACTAGATAAGAAAGCTGTACAATAGATTAAAATATATTTTAAGAATTGAAATTTATTTCAACGTACTGTAGTGTAGACAAATAATTTATAGTGGAATTTAATTCCCCTATGCATACGTCATTTTTCCTGATTATTATTATTTTTTATTTTTTATTCCTATGTTGTAATATATGCTTAAAACGCTATAAATAACTGTTCTTTTATTTAAGTATCGCGGTTTTTCAACTATGAATAATTGTATATAATTATATATTATTATGAATAATTATATATTTAAGTACAGAAATCTTAATTTACAAGAACACATATTCTTTAATATTAAGAACATGAGTTAAATATTTAAACGTTGTTTTTAATTTTTGGTATACGAAATACTTCTCAATATCAATATAGATAGTTAAATTTATTCTTGCTACTCAAATTTAAAGGAAAATGTCTTCAAAGGCGAAAATAATCTTTAGTTTGAATGAAATTTGATCGGAAATATGCTTTATCTAATACACATGATAAATAACTGCATCAAAGCAATGCAATAATTCAAGTCCATCCAAAAGAATCAAATTAAGACCATTTTAGTAACCATTTTTGAATTACTATCTCTGTCAAAGGGTTACCTGCTTATTTGTAAGGGCAATTCTGTTAAAAAAAAAAAAAGAAACGTGTGTTTTTGTTCAAAAATACTACTGTGTCCAAAAAGACCCAAAAACTGTTCAAAAACTCTTTATGTATTCTTCCAAATTGATTTCATCGCCTTCAAAGTAACGTCAAGGACAGGACCAGCAACCTAAAGCAGGGAAAAAAATTGAAATTCCATAAGCCCCGGGAATTTTAAATTTAAAATTGGTCTTATTGTTTGGACACAGTAGTAGCTAGTTCATAAAAACACAAATAATAACTATGTGCTTTATTGATCAATTGTAAATTTAAATTACTTATTACTCAGTATATTTTTCCGATTTCCACAAGTGTTACATTTTTAAATTAAAATATTAATACTCTGCATTTATTATGTTAGATTGAATTGATTGAAGTTAAAATTATTCATTGTGATTTACTTTACATAAATAATGAGAAACTTTTTCTTTTACATTTTCTACAACATGATTCAAATTATTCTTTTTTGCACTTGGAAAATTATCTTTAGGTTATAAGGAAAACATTACGTAATTGCTGAATTGAATAATTTTTTTCAATAATAACTATGTTTGTTTTAATTGTTTTACCACTAAAATTATTTTTGTCTAATCCTTATAATTATTAGAAAACTGTTCCTTAATAAAATAAACTATAGAACAACTACCAAATTGGTACAAAAAACCAAATTGGTATTACACAAAAAACTATTTATTGAGATATAACTTCAAAAAAAAAATAATTAATGATAGCTACAAAAAAAACAAATATCAATTAATTGGAAATAATTGAAAAGTAATGATATTAACTAAACAACTTTTCTTTACAAAAGCAAAAATTTTATTTTAAGAAGGATCGACATTCCTATAACACTTTTTTTAGTATAAATATTACAGTATTATATCTAACTTTGGATAAGTTAAATTGAAAAACATGTTTCAAAAAACAAGAACTATTTAAATAGCGTATTTCTTATTCATTTATTTTCAATTTCAATTTTTTCAAAATATCTACTACTTTTTCAACTATCGATATTTTTTTTACTTTTTCTAGATTCATTAAAATATTATATTTATGACTTCGCATTGATTTCTTAATGTGATTCAATTTAGATTAAAAACATCTATTTTACTTAGATATATAGAGAAAAATCACATTTTTCTTGTTTTTTTAAAAAAAAAAAAAATAAAAATGTTCTAATGACAATTTAATTTATGCTCACATAAAAATAAATATAAAAGTTTAAAGATTCTAAGATTAATAGGAAGGGAGGGAGTGGGCTCTTTAATTCAAAAAAATGTAAACCATTTAGAATAAAAGAGCTAAAAAAATCATTTAATGCTTCTCTTAGTGGAAAAAGGGCATCTTAGCTGTAATTGCATTCATTGTTGCATTAATATAAATATAATTACCAGCATATAACTTAAATAAAATTAATTTCAAAAGATTTTACAGTCATGTTAGTATACGAATGACATGGCCGATATGCCCTCTGCCCTAACGTAGGAAAAAAATTTATAAGAAAGAAAAAGAATATAATAGACAATAATCTATATGTCTTTTCTTTGATTGTTTTTCTAACATTCTACAAGGAATCTTAATTTTAATTTGATATGAATTTTTTTAATAATGGACATTAAAATTGCTAAACCATGAAGAAATGCAAATAACAAAATGATATTTATTGGACAAATATATTTAATATTTTAAATATTGGACAAATATATTACTGGAAATAACAAGTGATTAAAATTTCAAGAAATTTGAGTCCATAGATCCTGAGAAATCAGTAACCAGAACAACCATCTCTGGTTGTAATAACAGCACTTAAACACCTGGTCATTGAGTCAAATAGAGATTGGATGGCATGTACAGGTACAGATGCCCATGCAGCTTCAATACGATGCCACAGCTCATCAACCGTAGTAACTGGCGTACGTTGACGAGCCAGACGCTCGGCAACCATGGACCAGACGTATTCTATTGGCGCGAGAGCTGGTGACAATGCAGGTCAGGAAAACAGCCAGTACATTTTCTGCATCAAGGACCATATTACGGTCCGTACAATACCGGCAACATGCAGTCGTGCATTATCCTGCTGAAACGTAGGGTTTCGCAGGGCTGGAATAAAGGGTAGGGCCATGGGTCGTAAACATCAGAAATGTAACGTGCACTGTAACTGTGCCGTGAATGCGAACAAGAGGTGACCGCGACGTGTATAAAATAGCACCTCATACAATCACGCCCAGATGATGGGCCAGTATAACGATGATGAATGCAAGCTGCCAATGTGCGTTCCCCACGATGACTACAGTGAAAGATGCGACCATCTGTATGCTGTAAACCGAACCGGGATTCGTCAGAGAAAATGACGTCTCGCCATTCGTGCGCCCAGGTTCGTCGTTGATCCCACCATTGAAGACGCTTCTGTCTGTGTTGTAGCGACAAGGGTAGCCGCAGCCCATGAGAATCCATGCTGGTTTCGAACTGTTCTTGCAGATACTTGTTGTATTGCAAACGACCCCAATTTTTGACTCAGACATGGCAGCACGATCCATTAAGGCCATGCGGGTAAACATGCTTGTCTTTTCTGCTGCTAGTGATAGGAGGCAGTTGAGATCCAGCACGGCATTCCGTATTACGGCCCTGAACCCATCGATTCCATATTGTGCTAACAGTCAATGGATCTCTATAATGCAGCAATATTGCTATATGATAAGCCGCAATCCCGGTATGCTACAATTCGACCTTTCATTTTATTTTTATTCGACCTTCAGAAAAGTTCTGGTACTCATTTCTTCTTCTTACACGAGGCATCACAATAACTTTTCACTAAGCAATAATGTTCAAATGCAATTTGTGTATGAGAAACCAAGTGAACAATTTCCTCATTTAAACACATTGTAGGTGTCCCTATCGGCGCCTGCTTTGTCTGAATTCTCTGCGAAGCTAATCTAGCATGTTGCCTTCAATACAACTCTCTGAAATTCGTGGATACTTTATGAGTATTTAAATATACTGAACAACATTAAGCCCAATACACGAAACATCATAAAACGAATGATTATTTTTTTAACTAAATGTCTTCATGAAAAATTCTAAGCATTTTGCTTTGATGTGTGATTCACAATAAATAACATTATGCAAATTAATAGAAACAACTATTAGAGGAACATTTGTAAAGATTGTAAAGAGCCCTGGTTGTTGTTTTAATGGTTAAAAAAATTACTAGTGGTACATTCCAGCACCAAAATGAGGTGAGAACAGCTTTTCTGTTCGACGGGGAGTCAAATAGTCGTAAGATTTGAAAAATTAGAGCAAAAAAAAAAGAGGAGGGGGGTTCTATTCTTGCTGTGAAAAGGAAACTTTCTCTTTTCTCTTCCCCCTAATTTAATTTTAAAATGATCAAACATTGCTTCTTCTCGTAATGACTTTTGCGATTGTCGAGTGTAAATCATTATGCTTCGTTTTTTGTTTAGTTTAAACGATTCCTGTTAATTTTATAATTGCATAACAGTTTAATTGCTCAATTCTATTCTATTCTGCATTTAAATGTAAATTGTATCATTATCTTTTTATAGTTTTTTAAGAAAACAATGATTTAAAAAAATGCATTTTATTTAATTTTAGTTAGATTTTTTTTTTTAAAAAAGGAGAAAAGTATTAAAGGTTACTTTTGAATCAGAAATTAAAATTTTAAGAACAAACATACTCTTGTTAACTCTTTTTAAAAAGCTTGATTAAATTAAAAAAGTAAGTGAATTTCTCTTATTTTGATATTTTGGAATCTCTGTAATTTTGGAGAATATCGTAATTGAAATTTATGAAAAGTAGTACGAATCAACTGAAAATTTATCCTAAAAATTAATGACAAAAGTATTTCAGACAAGTTCAAAAGAAATTTTTAAATAAGTTTTAGGCTTTTTAATAAGTAATTAGCAATACAAGGCCTATTTATTGTAGTTTCTTGAACTACCACACCTATTTGGGAGAGTTCGCACTTTTACAATGAGTATGTAATTCTACTTGTTTTTTTATAAATTATGTTTATAAATCTCTATACTAGAACAAGTTTTGCATTTTGGTTTTTCACCATCAAAACAAAGTAACTTTTTTTTTTGTCACTTTTAATTTTATAATATAATGATTGAAATTGATTTTTTAAATATGCTCTTCCTTTTTCGTTTCTGAAAGTATCAAATAAACAACAGGCAAGATTCAATAATATTAATTACATAAGTAAACAAATATGGTATTTTGTAGTAGTGTAATGGAAAACTCCTTAAAAACTGCATGCATAAATCTTCCTTTTAAAAGAAGTTATTTTTGATTCTAGAACTCAGAACTTTGAACAAAGATCTAACTTTGCTATTTTTTGTGTTGTTTCTTTATTGAATAAAAATAAAACATCAAATATATATTAAAGATATGGGAGTACTGAAATTTGAGATCCAGTGATTTTTTCCGAAGAAATGTTGAAAAGAAAGTTTTTAGTTCTAGTATGTTTTCAATTACAAACATATATATATATTCATATAAAATGTAAAATTTTTACTAATTTCAGTGTTTTTCTAGTAATTTTAAATTCGTTAGCAAATCAACTAGTAGTAATTTTTTTTTAATTATAATGTTGCATATTATAAATTGCATTTATAAAAAATGGGCTCATTGTTTTCTTTTTTTAAAATTACAAAAGTCATTTAAAAATAATAACTGCCAAATTATTTTATGCATAAAAATTTGTGCAATTTATATTGTTTGGAAGAAATATAGCAATCATGACCATTTGCCAACAAAATAAACTTCAAAATATAACTTTCTTATACAAAAACACATGAATTACTTTTAAACTTTTGAAGGAATTAAAAATCAGAAACTCTGAGTAACAGTCAGAGAAGAAAAGTTAATGGAGAAAGAATGAAAAAAGTAATTAAAAAATTCCCCACGTCTCAGGAGAGGGGAGGATATTTAATTGGGAAAAGAATGCATCGGGTGGAATGTATTACAATAAAACGCTTGCAAATGAGAGGAGCAAAAACCTTTTTTTCGGGGGAGTGTCGGATCCGCTCCATCAAACGTGAAGAATGCAACAGGATAATTTAGATATTATCTTTCGAGATATATGTTCTATATAACAATAACAAATTTATTTACTGAAACCTGAAAATAAAGCACAGATAATACAATTTCTTTCGACTTCAAATTGTAGATTGATGAAATTTCAATATTTCACAACTATAGTATTTTAATTATAATATCAAATTTAAATCTAAAATGTCTAATAAAAAATAATAAAAAAAAAAAGAAAAGTAATAATTCTATCATATGCCTCTGCTATCCTGCAAATCAAGCAAATATATTGGATTTTTGCTGTAGAATTCTATAAACCAATTTGCTTGGAATTGTTTAAAAATTAATATTAAATAGTTAAGTGCATTGAAAAAGCTACGCATGTTTAAACCAGTTTAAATATGAACAAGTTGCAGTAAGAGTAGGTATAACAATAAAAGAAGAATTTTTTTTTTTTTCTAAGTAATTACTCATTAACAATACAACTGATGAAAATAAGTGGATATTAACAAAAAAAATTGTTGAAATATTTCTGCAATGGGAAATATAATAAATAAGCAAAAACATTTAATGATTAAAATTTGAAAAACATGGAGATACAAAAAATCATCTTCAATAACATTCTCTTTCTGTAACTTATTATCGCTGCTGATGATGTTGGAATTTCAAAAGGATCGGTCGATTCCATTTCGGACATCAAATGCATCAAATCTCGATTCTTACCGAAAACACTGAATACGCCAGCTCACAGTGTATTGATTCTTGAAATTTTCACTGAAAAGAAAACGTATAGCGTTTCACAACCACCATATTCACACCTTCTGGCTATTCCTTAAACTCAAAAGACCACTTCAGGGACACCGTTTTGAGTCGATGAAGAGATTCAACGCGAATCGCCGCGCACTTTGAAGGCCATCCCTGCCGATGATTTTTAGCATGCATTGAGAATTGGAAAAATTGAGAATTGAGTGCATTGTCTCCGGAGGGGATTACTTTGAAGGCGATGGAATAAATTTGGATGAATAAATAAAGAGTTTTTGATAAAAAAAATAATTGTTCTTACTTTTTGATCCCAGTAGTATATATATATATATATATATATACAGTAGATGAAAGTTCATCTTAGTGCAGGTGGTGGAATTGAAGATTTTTTTTTTTTTGGTGAAATTTTTTGACTGTGGAAACATCAGAATAATGTACTATATGATGGTGTTTTATTAGATGGATATTTTTCACGTCGATGGAGGGGGTTCTAGGGAAACCGGTGGCAATATCAGAATCTTGTCTTATAAGAATAGAAGTGTTTTTTTTTAAATAATATATTTTTGAATTAATTTTTTTCAATTTTTTTTGCTTGATTTTTAAATTAGTTTGTTTTGCAAAATTAATTTTATAAAAGAATTTATTTATTTAATTTTTTATTTTTTTTTTTTCTCCTCTTACAAATATCTTTTACTTTACAAATAATTATTTCTGCAGATGATTTTTCTTTTATCCTTTTAATTTAATTTTATTTTGTTGTTGATGGTGTTGTTAAAGGAATTTATTTGTTTTTAATTTAATTTTTGAAAACTATGTTTTATTTATTTTAACCTGTTAATTAATTTAATTTTTGAAAACTATGTTTTATTTATTTTAACCTGTTAATTAATTTAATTTTGAAAAACATGTTTTATTTATTTTAACATGACTTATTTTATTATTTTTTTCTATTTTTAATTATAGAAAATTAATTTTTGAAAAAAAAAAGAATTTATTTATTTTTATTATTTTTATTATTTATTTTTTTACACATTTATTTTATTTCACATTTTTTTGTTTTTAATTTTTATTTCCGATTTTTTTCCTTTTTTTATTAAAATTTATTTTGTTAATAGAAAAATGCTCCGATGTTTTCTTCACACCGAAAATATATAAACGTATTATACAACTGGTCACTTCACAGCACACGAATATATTTTTTATGGGATGTCGAATTAACTAGTCGGCTGACCCTTCAAGTAAAAGAAATCATATATACAGTAGAACATAACCTATCAATGGAAAAATTTAAAAATGAAAAGAAATGATTTATAAACATGATCAATGCAATGTAATGTAATCAATGATTTATAATCATCACGTAATTTTCATGAGCTTCCTACTAACACAATCAAATAGCATCCCATGAATATATGAAATTAATATTGAATATATGACATGAATTTATAACTTGAATGTATACATTCGATGTACATAAACCCAAAAGTCATTACATTCAGTTTGCAATTTCTTAGAAGAAATATGGCAAAAGTTTAAAAGCTAAAAAGAGTTTGTGGGAACGAAAGACTACTGGAAAAATTCTTACCTATAACATAGCTAAAAATTACAAATTAAAAAATTAATAATCTAGCAATCTTTTCGGGGCACTTTCTTTAAAGGGGCTTCTGAAATACTTTTCTGTGTTGTCCTTTAAAAGATTATTCTTACAGATGGAAATAGTTCTGATCAATTGATTAATTATAATGCATTGTGATGCTGATATTGAAGTACCAGGGTTTAGGTCTATAAATGGTGAAGTGGAATTTTTTCCTTTGTCAAGAATATTGATTTGTGGAAAGTTTCGGATATTGACATCGGTATTAAGGGTTGGTATTATTATTTTTCAAATCAGCTCTATTAGAAAAATATCATGGCATATTTTTTTAAATGTGAATGGTTGATTATAATGAGGGCATCCACATACCTTAAATCAAGTTTGTGAATTAGACAATAATTCTTCCGAACTAATGAAGGTAACAATTAACAGATGCTGATGAATACTCAGTGTCTTGTGATGAATCACGTGCAAGCATTTTTGCTATGACGACTATTGAAAAGCATCCGACGTATTTTCTCCTCTACTTTAATCCCTTCTCCCTCACGCTACAAATTAATCAAGTGCTCCAGCAATTCGCTTGAAGTAATTCGTGATGCTCTCGAAATACCAAATCCTGTGACAACGCAAGTTATCCCCACTTGGGTCGGGACACTCACCCCTTTAAGTCACTTCACCTTCAGCGTCACTCTGTATCCACATTCTTATTTAATAGCCAATTTCCGGTATGGGAAGGTATACGTGGAACTCCATTAAAGTGTTAAAATTGCAGGTTTCTTGTTTGAAAATGGCAGATTACATCATGGAGAAATATTAAAAAGACAATTTTTACAATGATTGGAAAAATAAATTGTACAATTTTTGTATAAGAAGAGTCATTTGCATTTATTATCTTGTGTTCATTTTTCAGATAATAAAAGTATATTGAAATTTTTCTCATTTTAAAAATGCCTACGTATTTTTTAATTGTTTTTGAAAAATATTTAAAATTGATATTTTTATTTAGTTTTCCGTAAATTATTAGTATGTATTTATTTTCTATTTATATATACTTTGTATTGAATAACAAATTCTCTAACAAAAATTTAAAAACCATGAACTTTTCTTTAATTCTTTTAAATTTCTTTCAACTGCAATAAGAAGATCGATATAGTTATTCTCTTAGTTTCATATAAAAAATATATAATTATTCTATTATTGAATTGAATAAGAAAAATTCCTTAGCAACTCTTACTTTAGCTAATGCAATGCCAATGAAAAAAAATGTATTGATAGCGAAATGGTTTCATTGTACATTTTCTTTGATCAATTCATATTTTAAGTGTATTAGAGGTATTCCTGTATTTAGAGTGCCAGTGTTGGAATCATAATAGTTTCCTGTGGTCTTGTTAAAAATGGATTTCTTTTTAATATACTGTTCCTTAATTTTAAAGAAAATATAATTAAGTGTGAACTTGTAACTTGCTTGTGTGTTGATTAAGTGCAACACTTGCAGTCACAAAACACTCAGTTATTACTGAAAAAATATTATTAGAAGAAGTTTACACTTTACAACAAAATATAATTTAAAAACTAACTATAACTATATTCAAAGTAAAAAATTCAAAAGTTCAAAAAATTAAGAGTCTGCTGAAGTTGTTATAGAATATTCAAGAGAATATTCTATAACAACTTTTAGCAGACTCTTAATTTTAGTAGACTCTTAATTTTAATTTCAGTGGTATTGATAATTGTAATAAGTTTTTCCTTTACTTATTATATTTCCACTAAAATCATATACTTTTTTTCTGAATGAACTATTGGCAAAACCAAAAAAGTCATTTTTCTCATTAATAAAATTTTATTTCATTAATGTGCTTACAAATTTGTCTTAATTGATAAACGTGCTCAAATTTGTCTAGATTTTGTCTCTACTTCTTTTCGTCCATTTTTCAATTTTGTGCTGGAACTCAAAATATTAAAATTCTTCTCAATTGCAAGAACGACAACCTGCAACAAAATGGCATTATGTAAAAAGGAACTAAACTCGAACAGAATTAGAAATAGGACTAATTTTCATTTTAAATTAAAACTATTTATAAAAAATTGTTTGAGAAAAGTGATCATTATCATTAAAAACCATTAAATTAAAAGATTTATCATCATTATCATTAAATTATCACTTATATATGTATATTGACAAATGATATGTCTATTACTGTTATTTATAAAATTTTGTGTTACAAAAATATATTTAATAGTTAAAATGTATTTTACAATATGGTTTCTTATTTTATAATTATAAATTATAATTTATCAATGCATGCTTAAAAATGAATTATATGTTTGAAAATTATAGTTTAAATAAATTAATACCAAAAGAATATATTATAAATTTAATATATAACTATAATATAAAATATATAATATTTTTATTACAATTCCAATGCCAAATAATTAATTAATTTTAAATCCACAAAAGGAATTTAATTTATTACTGCTTTTAATAAATAAAAGCACAAATGTAAATTTTTTAGTGGTCTGAAAGAATTTAATATTGTAGTGCCTGTATTTTTAGACTTTAAGCAATGTTTAATATAGGGAATAGCGAAATATAGTGTTAGCGAAATAGAAAATTTGCTTTTTTTTATTATTCTGTTTAAGAAAATGTTTTTTTAAATTAATACTTGAAATGTTCTATGAACAATTTAATTGTTTTATTTAGTAAAAACAAAAGTTATAATGTCTATGAATACACCATATATAATTTCTTTTAATTTGCATAAATAAAAAGAAATTTTTAGTATAAAAACTAATTAAGCCTAATCCTATTTTAATAAATTTCTACCAATTTCTTCAGCCTACTCAAAATTTTGAAAACCCTTCAAATGAGAAAAGCTAAAATAATACAGGAACCAAAAATTAGTGGATCAAAAGAATATATAATTTAATACAAATATGGAATATGATGCTTTAGCAAAAATATTATTTATTGAAGCACATAATTAATCGAAATTGTTAGATTTATCTTTTTTATTAATTTATTATTGGCTAAGATATTTTTTTCAGTGTGTATATAGTATTTAAAAAAGCCAATTTAAATATAACTTGCAATGGATTTCAATTAGATTATAAATATATGAGTATTTTTACTTAATTGATGTCTATTTATTAGCAATTCTGTCGTTTTCACTGCAAAAAAATACCAAAAAAAAAATTAATATTTATTATTAAAATAAAATGTTTAAAAAATAAAAAAAAAGAAAGGATATACACATTTTCGTATTTGTTTTATTCTGCCTATTCATGATTTAAATTTGACTAACAAAATAATTTTTACCCTTCCTCAAAATTTCAAAAAAAATATTGATTACGTTTTTTGTGTTAACCATTGATTTTCACAAAATGTTATGCAAATATTTAGCCTTGAAAAACTTATTGTATTTATTTTCTAATTTGTATCACTGCAAGAGTTTGACGGTTGTATGAAATGAATACATTTGAAATTGTGTTTCCTCAATGGTGACGCTTAAATTACAATTATCCATCCTCTAAATCAGATTAAAATAAACGTGCGATGCATTCATTTTTTAACATCTTTAAAGTTGAAATGTTTAAGTATTTATTTTATTTATTTGCTGAAATTATATTTTTTCAATTTCTTTAATTTAATATGCTTTTTCAATTAAGATAAAATGTAAGTAATTTTGATGGAGGCCCAATTCAAAGATAAATTATACAAACTACATAAAACTGAGACAGCTTATGTGCCTAAAATATTTTTTTTTATTTTATGCTTTCATGTAAAAATATTATCAGTTAAATACAACTTAAAATCATAATTTAATAAGACATTTGTTTATCATTAAGACCTCTTAAATTTTTTTAAATTCTATCAAAGATAAATATAAAAATAAAAAACCTAAAAAGATAAAAAAAAGATAAAAGTTATGTAATAGATAAAAAAGATACCAAAGATAAATATATATATATATGCATACATTTTTAATATATGTATATGTATACATTTGTAAAACAGATCAGATAGAATAAATGATAAACAATATTTGACTTGAAATAAATGTTCCACTCCCAAATCTTACTAAAAATAAAATAATTGAAATTAGACTACTTAAAATAAATAATTTTTTCTAAGATCTAAAATTAGCTTGTGCATTGCCTCGAAGTTTGAGTCAGAAGTGATCTAAACATCGAAAAAAAATTTTCTTTCCTTCGAATGCTATGACAACTAATCACTCTAATCGCACTTTTTTAACATGTAATTGATGTCAATGGAGCACACATTGAACATGTTATGCACTTGAATAAACTTTAATGGTACTGTCAATTTTTTTCCTTCTTTCCCCTGGTGATCATAATCTGAACTATTTATTTTATTGCAAAAATCTTTTCCCCGGGTCCAAATACCATACCAAGTTTCATCAAAATCCGTTAGGTAGAACGGGTCCTAGAGTGATCTGAATAGGGTCATTTTAATTACAACCACCCTGTAAATATAATGCTTTTAATATTTTGAAGCATTTTTAAATAACTCTTAAAGAATGAGTCTCGTAGAATGAATGAGTCTAACAATGAAAAGAACGAGTCTAACAAAATCTCGTATGAAAAATTTTTATTTCTTATGATCTAGAGTAATTACTTCTCTTTAAAAATAATAGAATAAAATAAGGAGAGTAAAAAATAAATTTAAAAGATATTTCGAAAAATTCTAAGACAATTTCAACTGAAATATTCTGTAAATAAAGTAAGTTTCAAGTGCGAAAGTTTTTTGATATTTAATATTTGTTTTCAAACGTTTTGTAATATTTTATATCGAATTTAATCTCTTCATTTCAGTGAGTCATAAAATCCCTCCTTCTCTCACAAAGGATTCTTAAAAATAATTAAACTTTAAAAATGTTGAATTTTAAAAAAATTAGAAATTTTATGCTATTCTGTAATTTATGACAAACTTAATGTTGCCAAATAGTAGAATGTGCTTGAAACTTCTAGAGATGTTTTAAAAAACGTGAAAGTAATGTTTCTAAAAAAAAATGACTGCTGGGGAGTTATCACTTATAAGGTGTACAGGTAAGTTAATTTTTATAAATTTTCTTGTAGACAAATGAAACAAATGAGATGGTTTTTTTTTTTTTTATACTCGTGTTTTCAGGTATTTATTTTGGGAATTTCTATTTTCTATCCTGAATTTTACTTGTTTTTAATAAATATTTGTGAAAGGCAAAAAAAAAAAAATCTCCCATAAAAAATGGATAAATAACTTGAGAAACATTGTTAAAAATTTTTTTTAAATTGCAAAATTTATATTATTTGCCTATATTAGAAAGACATTATTAAAATTTTAATAAATTTAGTGAAAAATTCTAATAAAATTTTGAAGTTGGTCTGATTTACAAATTCTGCCTTAAATATTTTTAAAAATTATTACTGTGTTTGGCTGATTAGAATTCATTAGTTTGTTAAATATAAACAGTAAATTAAGTCACTATTTAACATCACATTTTCAAATCAGTTGTATAAGTTGCTTATACTATATTATTGCTTATCTAATATATTATGCTATATATAAAAACACACGTTTTGATTTGCTTAATATTAAGATTACTACATTTTTCAAAGAAGCAAAAAAATAATAATTAGATAAATAAATAAAACACGAAAGTTGTCAACAAAAATATTTAATAAAAGGGACAAAAGAGCAATATTGTGAACATACGAGATTCACAAACCAAAAAAAAAAAAATTCTTTTAAAAGTTTATTTTTTGTTTACATTGAAAATGAAATTTGAATATTATTTTATCTATTTCAATAATAATTATTCTAAAAATTGCATTCTCTATTGAGTTCTAAATCAGCGAATCTTAAAACATGATATATATATATATAACTATATATATGTAATATATATATAAATATATATATATATATATATATGTGTGTGTGTGTGTGTGTGTGTGTGTGTGTATATACTATATATACAGTCTTGTGAAGATATAAAAGCTCTTTTTACAAATTTTCAAAAATTAACATAACTTATATATTTTTTATTATTATTTGGTTCAATTTCAGAAAGATATTAATGAAGCAATACCTATCACAAAATACCTGTTAAAAGTAATAATTTTAATATATATTAACAAAAAACTACATTAAATGGAAGAATTTTTTAAAATTTTTTGATTCATGATAATAATCTTGAAACTCTTTACAATACAACCACTTTCTAATGAATAAAAGAACAACTATTGTTAGTATTTTAACAGAACACACTTATTTCGGCACGTTTAAAATCCTTCTAACATGGCTAAGCCTTTTTAATAATCAACAAATAGTTTTAAAAATTTATTTCGCGATACCCATGATTAAACTACTGGGCTGCCTGTTAGTCATAACATTTGAAGCGATTCACTGCCAAGAACAGCGGAAGAAAGGGAAATTGTTGTTCTCCTTCCTTATCTTCCTTTCACTTCTCCAGAAACCCTTATACGCCAGAAAAGCATTTTCACTTTGTTTTACAAAAGTTGAAAAAGAAGATCATCGTTTCGTGCTCTGTATAGTGAAGACGTCGGGGAAGAGGGGTGGTCGTCTAAATTGTACGGAGGACACAGAAGTGTATTTTTCATTGAATAGATGATTCCATTCTTGTATGACAAAAAGTTTGTTACTTGGGTGCTCTTGTTCTAGGTGAGGATTATAGGTGAAAAAGATGTAAGAGTCTGTAAATTCAAAAGTAACCTGCGAAATTGGAATTATCAAATAAAACTCGCCTAAAATGCATGTGTTATGTTAATTTTGTTGATTGTGTGCTCATTATCTAAGATAGATTACAATGATGAAAAATAATAATTTCTAAAAAAATTTTTTTTAATCTATGTTCTTACATAGAGATATGCAAACAGTTTTACCTTAAGTAGTCATTAAATAACATTTTTACCTGAACAACAATGAAATGTACTTTTAAGCATATGTAATAAAATAAGGCATTTATGTAACTTATAAATTACATTAAACATATATAAACATAAATAAGATTTAAAAAAATTATTAAAGGTACATATCTCACATCTCCAAATTCAGGCATTCGAACAGGTTACTGAACTATCACCTTTGTAGCAGATAATTAAATATGAAGCGGTTTTTGACATATCACTGAAGGTCGAAAAACGTTTACAATACATAACATTAATTTTAATACAAATTACTACGAAGAAGAAACAAAAAGATTTCAAAAGGTACAGAAAAATTTTGGTATGGATATATCTCAAAATCCGCATTCATAACAACTTCAACTATAATTCACAATTAATATTTTTACATATGACTCTAAGCCTGTGATCGTCACTGGTCAGTCACACTCATAATCGTGTTTAAATATGGCGAATTAATTCACGATTGGAAGAGAAAACTTTCAAAGCGACGCTATCTTTCAAGCTAAAACTCTGAACAATAATTCCATCCAATTGCTTTGAATAAGCACAAGCAGTCCACTTTGGCAGTGGGTAAGCATATGGTCATGCTAAAGCAAGCATTATAGATAGCGACTGAATTTATCTTCCGTATTTATTCTCAATAATAACTTAAATTATTGTCGTTTAGAGGATTGGCAACGAGATTGGAAGGAAATCAACACAGGACGAAATTTTTTTTTTTTTTTTAAATCCTTCCTGAAGTCTCAAAAAAAAAATATAATTCTATCTAGAAAAGAAATTATGATTATGATCTATTCACAACACACCTAAAAGGCTCAATTTCTCAAAGTAGAGTAATTGATTAACTATTCATTAGAAATTGATTAAATAGTTATTTGTCCCTTTACAGAATGTTCCCCCTTTCATGGTATCTTGAAATCGCCTCTTACATTGTTAAACTATAATTTATAACTCATGGATCAGATAGGAAAACATCATATTAATGGACATTTTAACATCCCAAGAAACCTTTACCCCTGAAATACAAATTTAATTATCTGCCCCCATTCTACCGCTCTCAACAAAAGTATCAATATATTTAATCACCACTGTATACTTCACTTATATTAGTTAAGTAGATACTGTTTTTTGGATAGTTACCATAGCATATTTTTTTTCTGTATTACAATTCATTGCACTCCTGTAATTTTAAGCTTTTTTTTTTTATTGTTATCATTTTCCGTCTTCACCTTCTTAACCGGTATGAAGCTACATATATCTGGGTACAGGGATGACGTGCAAAACTGCTTAGATAGGACAAGGCATAACTTGAAATAATCAGTTTGCATATGGAAGGAAAATTAAATTCAAGATATATAAATCTAAATAAGTATTTTGAAAAATTAACTTTTTAATTTCATTATTTTTAATTATTGACATAAATAATAAAATTTTTTGAATTTTATAAGATGTTGTTAATATACTTTACTGGAAATGATAATTTACAAAAATTTAAAATTTAACTTTCTCTATAGGACTTCTCTAATCGAGTATTTTCAAACCTTTTACATGTATCAATATATATATATATATATATACACTGAAGTGACAAAAGTCATGGGATACCTCTTAATATCGTGTCGGCCCTCCTTTCGCCCGGCGAACTGTAGCAACTCGACGTGGTATGGACTCAACAAGTCGTTGGAAGTCTTCTGCAGGAATATTGAGCCATGCTGTCTCGATAGACGTCCATAATTGTGAAAGCGTTGATGGTGCAGGTTTTGGCACAAACAGAAAGACCTCTCGATGATGTCCCAAATGCTCGATGGGATTCCTGTCGGGCGATCTGGGTGGCCAGATCATACGTTGGAATTGTCCAGAATGTTCTTCAAACCAATCGCGAACAGTTGTGGCCCGGTGACATGGCGCATTGTCATCCATAAAAATCCCATCGTTGTTTGGGTACATGAAGTCCATGAATGGCTGCAAGTGATCTCCAAATAGCTGAACATAAGCATTTTCAGTCAATGTTCGGTCCAGTCGCACCAGAGGACCATGTCCATGCCATGAAAAAACAGCCTACACCATTACGGAGCCACCACAAGTTTGAACAGTGCCTTGCTGACAGTTTGGATCCATGGCTTCGTGGGGTCTGCGCCACACTCAACCCTACCATCGGCTCTTACCAACTGAAATCGTGACTCATCGGACCAGGCCACGGTTTTCCATTCATCTAGGGACCAACCGATATGCTCACGTGCCCACGAGAGTCGCTGCAAGCGATGTCGTTCTGTCAGTAAAGGCACTCAAGTCGGTCTTCTGCTGGAATAGCCCAAGAAAGCCAAATTTCTCCCACAGTTCTAACAGACAAGTCCCTTGTACGTCCCAAATTGATTTCTGCGGTTATCTGACGCAGTGTTGCTTGTCTGTTAGAATTTACGACTCTTTGCAGACGTCGCCGTTCTCAGTCGTTAAGTGCAGGCGGTCGACCACTGCGCTGTCCATGGTGGGATGTGAAGCCTGAAATTTCATACTCTCGGCACACTCTTGACACAGTGGATCTGGGAATGTTGAATTCCCTAACGATTTCGAAATGGCATGACACATGTGTCTAGCTCAACTAACATTCTGCGTTCAAAGTCTGTTAATTCCCGTCGTGCGGTCATCATCACGTCAAAACCTCTTCACATGAATAACTTGAACAGAAATGAAAGCTCTGCGAAAGCACTGCGCATTAATACCTGTTCTACGCGATGCTACTGCCATCTGAAAATTTGCATATTGCTATCCCATGACTTTTGTCACTTCAGTGTATATATATATGTATGTATGTATATATATATATATATATATATATGTATATTAATCAAAATACTTAGTCAAAACATATGAATAATTTTTTTTTATCAGATAATAAATTTTTTTATTAAAAAAATAAAATCTTATGTGATAATGGACGTTCCTTTCGTATCTCATATTTATATTTGACATCTCACCTAGTGCAACAAAAGAATTAGCATAGTGTTAATATATTTTTCTTTTAAAAAAGCTTTTTTTTCTTGAATTAAAGTTTTGACATTGATATAGGTGACTGAGAGGACAATTCTATTAAACTTGGCATTTTGCATGTTCCATATTCAAACCACTACAAAAATACTACTAATAAAAACTTGGTGAAAACCTGTTTTATAAGGGTATATTCCATTGTTGTATTGGAGTCCTTTCTTGCCTTCCCAGTCTATGAGCAGAAAAGAGGAAGCTTTTTAGTAGCCTCTTCCAAGAAACCACCACATGAGCGAAATCCCTTTGCTCCAGATTAGATGAGGCTTTGACATTTTACTCAGGAGAAAAACTTTTTTATTTCAGAAACCTATCCACATTTATTATATGAGGAGTATTTTGAAAACTCTCCTCCAGAGCAGTTTTCACTACATTGTTTGAGTTTCTTGTTTTTCATCATTTTGGAAAGAAGCATTTTTTAAGCTCTGATTTGAGGGCTTTTTGATGGATTGTTTCAGGCACAATGGCTAGATGCACCTGGGTTTGGATTGTTCATGGGTTAAGAGTGTTACGTGCAAGAAATGACTGGAGCTTACTTTGGGTGGCCATGTAAGCTTGGATTTTATTTATTTTCAAAAAGCCCATTGAGAAACTTCTTTGTTTTATTTCACTTCATTTTTAATTCTCAACTCTTTTCAAAATGCAAAAGCCACCATTCACTGCACTACCCAGCAACAGGACTGACTTTTGCCTTTTTTCCGCGCTTGGCTTCATTCCACCATGAAGCGGATCCTGAGTCTTATTCGATGTTCCAGAAATTTGAGTTCTTTTCAGAGTATAGCTTCGTTCTTTCAAATCCAGGGAATCATTTCCAGGAATGAGTTATGGAGAAACCTGAGCTTTTACCATGAGGTTCCCAATACATAGACCTATCAGGATTGATACATTATTTGTGGAAATTATGAGTTTTCATCAACTATGAGCTACTTATTTGTTTTACAAACTTTTAGATGAGGACTTATCACCTCTTTTGAGATCATTCCCATTTCTCCCAGCTTCAGGAAAAATTATGAAGAATTACTTTATAGGACATTTTAGCTGATTCAGAAGTCTGAAATTCAATGCGTTTTACAGTTCCAAATTTTCTTGGCTTATTATATATGTTCGATTTTGTTCTGATAGCCAGGGGAGCGTGCTTTGCATTACAGAGAGCTGTTTTATCCTGAGTTGTCGAAATGATGGAGAAGGTTGAACTTTGCTTGATTCCTTCGTTTCCAGCAGCCCTACCATGGATCCGCAGATAAGAATTTCAATTATTTCTTTCTTTCCAGGAAGAACTTGCATTTGGGTCAGCATTGTTATGATCTCTAACTAAAAACTTTGATAGAAGTTAATTCTTTGATTTTATATTACGGAGTTATTCATGATTGTAAATTATTAGAGTACTCTTTCCCCAGTTATGCTGACACCTCAAACTTGACCTCCATCCACATTGGTTATTCCTGTAGGATTTGATTCATTGAAGCACGTATGACATCCATTCCACCATCAAATCACGCTGGTTTTTCTTGCCATTCTGGCAGCTAAGCGAGTGTAGAATCGCCAGCTATTACGGGTGGAAGTGGGTTTAGGAAATACTTAGTCCCGACGCTTCAGTGCTACAATGATCTGCCTCCAACAAAAGTCGCTTAGATCAGCAGCCTTTCCCATCACAAGAATAAGTAAGTGAAAGAATGATTTAACAGACTCTCCAGCAGCAGTTAATTACCACTTCCACCTGATCACTGCCTTCCACGTCATCCAGGCTAGTTCCTTGCAAAATGTAGGGGTGGCCATGTGTTTTGGATCTTGAGTGTAGAAACGGTGAATCTACTCTTATTATAACAGTAGAACATTTGTCACCCTTAGATATTTGTCGTAATAAAGCCATCCACACTTGAATGTTTTTACACACATTCAATATTTCGATAATGCAATTTCTTTTTTACAATGAAATATTTACTTTAATTTTCAGCATTTATGTTCACATAGTGAAGTTGTTATGTGGCCTCATGGCCAAGTGACCTTGTTGCTCGATGCCACAGCTTTCCGGGTTCAAGTGCAGTGGTGCTGTGGATGTTTGTAGTGATTTGGGTCCACTTTGAAGAGTAGATCCCTGTCTCATTTTGGATGTTGAGCGTAGGACTGACAAAACTACCCCAACAGTCGACCCTACCACACAAAGTGAACATCTAATATATGAAATTTGCCAGTGAACAGACGGCCTTAGCCCACCATGGGGCTGTTCGTCAATGATGACGTTAAATCTAAATTAAATGAAAACGTTAAATAGATCACAAATCAAATAATTTTTAGCACATTTTTTAATTTTCATGTTAGTTAATATTAGTAATTAAGACAATTATAAAAATAATCAAGTAATATTTCAAAATTTGATCTTTTAATTTTTTCACCAAATTACTTCTGTAAATGAAAGTTATTAGAAATGGCTGAATGCGGGAATGTTTTATCTTATCAATACCTATTCATCAAATTAATTTAAAAATTTCATAACAATAAAATCTGTATTCTTAAACAAAATAAAAGTTTTCGTAATTTAAACAGGAAAAACTGCTATGTTAAAAATTTTGCGCCTGATTTCTTTTTCTGCACCCCCTACTCCTGGTGTTTAACATGATAAACGGAGACGAATACTTTTGTATTCCTGAAACAATTTCACTAAACG